>MJUT01000158.1:481785-493584 GCA_002080005.1 Gigantidas platifrons
GAAGTTTCCCGGCGGTTGTGATAAGCGACAGTTTTTGGCACTATGTCCGTTTTTGTCACAAAGTTGACAACGCACACGGTACGTTGACATTGACCTACAATTTTGTTTACTATGTCCCTTTTGTCCACAGTTGTAGCATATCATGTCAACAGTATTACGTGCTCTAGATTTGTTGCTTGACAATAGTTTTACGTCATCAACCTTCTTTGAAAGTTCTTCCAATTTATTTTCCAACGATGTTAATCTATCCGGCTGTGAAATAGCTGTTACAACAGCTGGTGGTGTCACAGAAGTTAGTGGATGCATATTTGGCACTGTCAGTTCTGTCGATTGTTGTCGATATCCATATGCCTCACCAAGCTTAGCAGACGTACAGGCTTGCTGGACATTTTCAGGGTTGCCGGCACGAACAAAGAATGCTAACAGTGAAGGAAGTCCTTCAATAAATTTTAATAATATTTCCTGGACACTTTTATTAATTTTCCTGCCTTTATCAACCACTTTACTAAAATAATCTTCTAGTTGTTGTCCATTCAAAAGTCTCAAATTTTGAAAAATTTCAGTTTCTACCAACAACACTGGTTTGTTAAGATGGTATTCTTCCTTAAACTTCTGTAAAACAGTGTCCTATCTTAATTTAAATGCACTGTCCAAACTAGTATACCACACTTGTGCAGGACCACAAAGGTGTAGTTGAAATGCTGCTATTCTTCTTTGTTCGTTTAAATCAAGTTTGGTAAAAATAACATATGCCTCAAAATCCGATAGAAATTGTTCAGCGTCATCTGTTGTATATCCACTGAATCTTTTGACATGTAATTTTGGATAATGTTCCATTTCTAAATCGGAATCAGAATTTGAATTTGAACTGTCTTCACTTTCAGAACTTGAATTATAATGACATATATAAGATTCATATGCATTAGTATTCCATGAATCTGTATTTGCTGCACTGCTTAATAATGGATCATTGTCAAATAATAATGGATCAGTTTCACTATATAAATATCCATCATCAAAAAGTTCTTCCATGTATATAAAAATATTAATGTTAATAAATTTGAGTTCTCCACCATGTAATGTTCTTACTTTTACACTAAGTAATGAACTAATATAAACGAGAGGCTTTTACTATATAAATCCAAGTTCTAAAATTTTATTATCCAAATTAATTTATGATGTTACAGTTATGATGGTCAAAACATGTCTTTCTTACAAGTTGCATTCACACACTCTTTCTAATCTCAGACTCCTCCCATCAAACATGTATTCTATTTCACAGATGCCAAAATGTTTACATGGCACCATTATATAAATATGAAGATGTCACTTAAAAATACATAGATCAGATAAAGTCATACAATGTATATACCAATAATCTTATTATGTGAAAGGCAGTGTAGTTGACCAAAGATTTATAGATAACATCTGGAAGTAATTAGATACACATTCCAAACCTGAGAAAGTTATAACCCCAAAATATTCATGTTAATTGTATTTAATAATTACAACAAATAACAATAATCTGTTAAGTTTAGCTATCAAAATAAAATATCAAAACCAATATATCACACCGTGGTCAATGGTTCTCTCCGGGTACTCCAGCTTCCTCTGGCTCTACCACTAAAACTGGTCGCCATGATATAGATGAAATATTGTTGAAAGTGGCGTTAAAACTCCAAAAATCAAATCAATCAATCAGCTTATACATGTAATGCCCCAAAGAAAAAACTGCAGATTTCAGGAGAAACATTCAATCTAGAAAAGAAGAGATACATCAGATGGATTATACTAATCCCCTCTCTGGAGTGAGGCGGCAATAAACAATACATTTTGAATGTGCGACATCCAGTAACAAAGGTTCATACTTCCGACATATCTTGCAATACATTCTGCCCTCGCCGTGACTTTGTAACTTGTGTCTTGTAAGCTTTGCAACATGATACTCCAACCATTCGAACAATTTCAGCCAATGAGACTTAAATTCTCGAACTCCAACAGTTCTATCATATTCCTGTTTCCTTTGTTTTACTTCCTAGTCAGTTTTTTACAATTTTTCGTTGACCGACCAGCATAATTTGTAAGAAATTTCTCCATTTCATTTGGAAAAAACTACAGGAAATGCAGACGCCATTTTAAAATTGAGTACAAGTGTTGACAGAAAATATTACAACGGCCGTTAATAACACAGATTCTCTAATCGTCGGAAAAAAATGTCCATTTCGTTCATATCTTTCAATACCTAAAATTAAGTGAAATTCGACATATCATTTTCGTATTGCCCTTCAAAAAAAACAAAATTTTTTCACAAAAGTTACGTTATACCGCTTTGCTTTTAAATTTAATTTATTGATACATCCAAAAACCATACCGGCCAATCACGATTCATCAGTCAAACAACAAAAATCAATAGGAAATATTATTTCTATTTATAGACTTTATAAAATTAGAATGGAAAACACGTAAATAAAAGAAATTCCAGAACGACGGCACGGCTGAAAACTGGCACCTATTCTTATGACCATTGTTAATCATTTAAGTATCAAAAATTTACTAGTCCGGCGGACTACTTATACAGAAAATATAAGTCGTCCCCAGCCAGTTTCAGTCACCTCGGGCGATCGGACTAGCGGAGATGTCGATGCCTGTAATGACTTTCATCTGGAATAAAAAAAACACCATGCTTAAATTTATATATTATGGCCTGAAAGCTCTTACTTAGAGGGGAGGAAGGCGGCCTTTTTTTTGTTTTTTTGTATGGTTTTATCACTTTTTATGTAAAAAAAAATCCTGATAATCTCCTGATTTTTAACTAAAAACCCTCCTGATTTCCTAATTTTTTTAAGCCAAAAAGTGCTTGACACACTGTGTTTAAGATAGATAAAACACGCAATGGTTGAACAACAATATTTAAGAGAAATTTTCTAGTTCATTGATTATTTTTTAACAAAGTAAAATTAAGTCTTCATTAACAAATAAAACAATTCAACTCATAAACACACAAACCAAACAAAAACAACAAATAAAATAATTTAATTCTTTATAAACAAATATAACAATGCAGAATGTCAATAAACAACTTGTAAATGGGTCTATAATACACATATGTTCCTATTACAAACATATACTTGTTATGTCGCCTGCGTTACGCAGAGGCGACATATAGGGATCACTATCCGTCGTCTTGCATAAAATTACTTGTTATGTCGCCTGCGTTACGTAGAGGCGACATATAGGGATCACTGTCTGGCGTCGGCTTCACAAAATAATTTCTGTCACATTTTTCTCAGGAACCACACAGGCCAGCTTCTTGATATTTGGCACAGAGCATCAGTATGGAGAACTGTATCGTGTAAGACCGTTTCGAATCTTCCGCCTGTCCACTTCCTGTTTGACGGAACTTAGAATATTTTTGATATTGAAATAATTTCTGTCACATTTTTCTCAGAAACCACACAGGCCAGCTTCTTGATATTTGGCACAGAGCATCAGTATGGAAAACTGTATCGTGTAAGACAGTTTCGAATCTGCCGCATGTCCACTTCCTGTTTGACGGAACTTAGAAGTATCCGTCGTCTGGTATCAGCGTCACAAAATAATTTCTGTCACATTTTTCTCAGGAATCACACAGGCCAGCTTCTTGATATTTGGCACAGAGCATCAGTATGGAGAACTGTATTGTGTAAGACAGTTTCAAATCTGCCGCATGTCCACTTCCTGTTTGACAGAACTTAGAATATTTTTGATATCGAAAAATTTGTCATAAAATAATTGCTGTCACATTTTTCTCAGGAACCACACAGGCCAGCTTCTTGATATTTGGCACAGAGCATCAGTATGGAGAACTGTATCGTGTAAGACAGTTTCGAATCTGCTGCATGTTCACTTCCTGTTTGACGGAACTTAGAATATTTTTGATATCGAAAAATGTGTCATAAAATCATTTCTGTCACATTTTTCCCAGGAACCAGACAGGTTAGCTTCCTGATATCTGGAACAGAGCATCAGTATGGAGGACTGTATCGTGTAAGATAGTTTTGAATCTGTCGCCTGTCCACTTCCTGTTTGTCGCAACTTAGTTTTTAGATGGAAAAATTTGTCACATTTTTCCCAGGAACCACACAGGCTAGCTTCCTGATATATGGCACAGAACATCAGTATGGAGAACTGTATCGCATGTCCACATCCTTTTTGATGGAACTGAACTATAGATTATTTTTATTCACATGGTAATATCTCAGAATAAATTGTAATTTTCATAAATTTCATCAGTCAAAACTAACTACATGTATATCACAAAATTTAGAATAATATACTTGTTCATCATGATGTTACTTTCAATGATGAAGTAATCTAAAGAAAATAAGTTCGCAGGCGACACATGTCTTCCCTGGAAGACTTACCACTAAGTAATTAACAAGGTTCAAACATATTCAACCGTGCTTCGATCCCGGTTAAGATGTTCTTTAACCACATGGTTAAAACCACACCGTAAAAAACACTCAACCGTAAAAAAGTTTAAAACCAGGTTAATGGTTAAAAATTAAAAAACAGGCCTTATGTTCAAGTTCATCACTGTATATCATGATCTGTAAACGGGAAATAGCTACCTTGGAATGGGCGATAATATTTTACATTCATAACAGGTAAGAAATAATAGAATTTTAAGGATTAAAACTGTATATTTTAATAACATGGCATTTATTATAGGTCCGGGAATAGTATTTCGTGACGTTTAACGAACACTTTACAAGTTCAGTCCAGTCAGTGTTCCAGCTAGGAATTGAAAATGGAGGGGCGCGACTTTGGAAAAAGGGCACTTCAGCACGTCAAAAACTATGAAAAAGGGCAATATAGTTATTTTCAGTTACTTACTATTACAGGACTCTTGTAATTGATTAAAAATCGAAACATTTGCACCTGCATTTCTGACTTTGATTCTAAAATAATGTTTTAGAGGAGTTATTTCCCTTTATGGTGGGCAAAAAGGGTTGCTTTTCATGCAAAGTTCAATGAAAATAACTGATATGCTTTTCCATAATCTGTTCAAAATATTGCAATGACAAGATGGTGGAACGAAGTAGGCGGGATCAGTTAATATCGAGACATTTGTTATGATACTGAGCTAGAAATGAATAATAATGAGCAAGTAAATATGGAAAGCGATAGATAAATATGTAACGAAAAGGATTATCCACATGACACTGCTCTCACAAAGCATTTTTTTGTGAAAATTACTGTTGAAAGGTGCGACAAAATCATGGTTGCAGTTTCGCAAATTTTTGATAGGGTGAAATCTGTAGCCCTATGCAGAGCTCTACAATGCGACCAAAACACTCGCATTTGTGAGTTACTTTTGTAAAATGCGAGTACAAATTCCATATTGATAGTCAGATAGTGAGTTGATATTTCCGGAACATTTCATTTCCTCACCGATATTTTTTTCAATTTAAATTTCGACTGATTTTCCAGTCTTTTAAACCGTGCAGTTGACTCAGACATCAAAGTTTTAAATCATGTACTTTTAACGCTTGCAAGTGACCTCGATTAGAAAAAAAAAACGTAACAAAATTTGTCGCTAAAAATAAAGCAGTTAAATCAACTGATTACAAAACTCGCCTGCCTGATGCAAACTCTGACGGAAACATAAGCCAATATACAGATGAAGGTTCGGGTTCTGAAGCTAAAATGCGTCTCAAAGTCGGAGTTTTCGTGACTCATTGCAATTGATTGATGATTCCAATCACTACCCATTCCTCAACTAAGTATCTTCTGCCTCATTCAGAGCATTAATAATTATGTACAAATAAATACATATTGAAGATATATAGTACGAATTATGGCAAGTAACATTCTTTTGTTGGCGAGTAACATTTTTTTCCTTACTAGCCCAGAGTTCTTGAAATTTTGTTTGTGCTGTCAGACATTCGGACTGACAACTAATGGAACTTTGTCAGTCCGAACCAAAATCTGTCAGTCCGAACTTTTTTCTCATGTCCATACAGAAATGCCTTTATTTAACTTTAACTTTATTCAACAATAACTTTTCAGTAATTTATAATAGTAATATGTGTGTTTGTGTAAATATTATGTGTATGAATACATCAGAATGTCACTAACTAGTTGAATTCATACTCAATTTCAAATTCAGTTATACATGTAGCTCTTAATGTTTCTTCTTCACTCATTTCACACTCTGAATCACTACTCATTTCACTTTCTACAGTTTTTATTTTCTCTCTACTTTTATCCTCCTCATCATTCTCACTTTCTCTTTCCAATTCATTCTCAATTTTTATTTTCTCTCACGTTCTATTTATTTCATCACTCTCCCTATCAATGCCTTCCTCATTCTCTAGCTGTGTATCACTCTCTACTGAGTTCTGATTTTCTTCATTCCCTTTCGCATCGTAGCCAAGGTGTTTTGTCAAGCCAGTGTTGTTAAAACTGATGCTCTCAATTAATTTCATATTGTTTTTTACTATCTTTAGTTCCGATTATGTCCTCTCTTTTTCGTTTGCCAGGCTTTGCACCTGCACTAAATGTAATCAGCCACCTGGTCGTCATACTTTCAAAATTAAGAAAAACGGAAGTAATAGATAACTTCCGGATGCGTAATATGCGAAACGGTTAGGATATGGAGATGAATCAAATACCGGAAATGTCGGCCTAGAATACCGGCGGATGTTTTGCCGGTCCAGTGGGCCGACAGAGATGTGGAATATGTCGGACATGCTGATTTTTTGTCGGCCAAACCGATAAAACCGACAAATTTCAAGAACTCTGCTAGCCAGGAACTAGTGGGTGCTGATATGAATGGTATGGTCCACCAAAAAAAAAAGACCATAAAGAGCTACGGTTCCGCAGCTATGATAATAGATGTTACCAGTGTTTTCATTTGAAGCCGGGAACTGGCGCATTTCACCGGCTATTGCTATAAAAATCCCCGGCTATGAATTTTCCAAGCATGGGTTTAATGTTAAAATCAATCGAGTTGAACTTTTCTATTTTAATTGTGTAAGTTTTTCATTTGCCGGCATGTACTCTCGGAGTGAACATGGGATTATATAATTTGGGGATTGAAAACAAATGTTAGTGTTTGAGCTTGGTTACGATTTGACCTTAATTTCGTGTATGAAAAAGCACTGCTGTGACAAAGAAACGAGTCAATGGCCATTTTTTTTCTTTCGGCCTCAAATATTCTCGTCCCATTTATAATATTTCAATTACTTTCAGTTTTTATCTAACGGCTTCGTTTACTTCAGAGGATAAATATGCAATGACCGAAGGCTGAAGAAGGGAAAAATTAATCATTTCTTTATGTTAAAACATTATGATTCACAGTAGGAATAATAATTAAAAGTTTAATCATTCCAACGGAAGATTTGAGGCCGACTAGCTTTGGTCCAAATGACATTGATAACATCGACGAAGCGGCAGAAATAAATATTGAACTTTTGTCCAAAAAAAGCAAAAAGATGATTAAAATAATTTGAATTAATTGATTGAAAGAGTGAATTGAATATAACCCACTTTTCTGTTTTCTATTAAAGTAAGCATGGTCTGATCTTGTAACGTTGTATCGGTTTGGAAAAAAGGGGGGATGGGTACTACCGAATACGATGAGCACCAGCCCAAGAGTAGACCAGTCAAACTTAGTTTAGTTGTTCAGACCACTAAATATTTTCAGTTTTTAGGTCATGTGAGGTATTGCCATCACTTGGCGGTCGTCGTCGTCGTACGTCGTAAACTTTTAAAAAAATCTTCTCCCCTGAAACTACCAGACCAATTGGAACCAAACTTTGTCTGAATCATCACTAGGGTGTCTAGTTTCAAAATTGTGTCCGGTGAAGCCGTGCACCAATCAACATGATCGCTGTTACTAAAAATAGAACATATGGTAAAATTGCGCATTTTTGGTAATAACTCAAAATCCGTTAATAATATCAGAAATCTGACGTGGGGTAAAAATGATCAGCACGACAAGATCTAACTACCCTGAAATTTTGAAGAAAATCTGATTACCCATCTTGGAGTTATTGCCCTTTTTTCATCAAATTTTCAAAATTTTAATACTTTTCGCTCTTTATTTCAAAAACTATAAGAGATAGATGATAAGTTGAAACTGCAAAAATGTTCAGCACGTCAAGATCTACCTACCCTGCAATTTTGAAGAAAATCTAATTACCCATCTTGGAGTTATTGCCCTTTTTTCATCAAATTTTCAAAATTTTAATACTTTTCGTTCTTTATTTCAAAAACTATAAGAGATAGATGATAAGTTGAAACTGCAAAAATGTTCAGCATGTCAAGATCTATCAACCCAGCAATTTTGCAGAAAATCTGATTACCCATTTTGGAGTTATTGCCCTTTTTTTCCATCAAATTTTCAAAATTTTAATACTTTTCGTTTTTTATTTCAAAAACTATAAGAGATAGATGATAAGTTGGAACTGCAAAAATGTGCAGCATATCAAGGTCTACCTACCCTGCAATTTTGAAGTAAATCCCATTACCCATTTTGGAGTTATTGGCCTTTTTTTTCATCAAATTTTCAAAATTTTAATACTTTTCGTTTTTTATTTCAAAAAGTATAAGAGATAGATGATAAGTTTGAATTGCAAATATGTTCAGCATGATAAGATCTACCAACCCTGCAATTTTGAAGAAGATCTGGCTACCCATCTTGGAGTTATTTTTTCATCAATTTTTTTTTAAATATTAATACTTTTCGTCTTATATTTCAAAAACTATTAGAAATAAAAGTTAAGTTTAAATTGCAAAAATGTGCAGCGTGTAATTCTGTTTTGAATGTGCAGATGCATATTATGGTGAAATCAGTCCTTTCCTGGTCCTCTTTAGAAATTACATTAAATGCCCCTGCTGACAAAACAGAATGACTGCCTTGACAGGGAAAAATTATAAGTTTTATCATTTCACTAATTATGTTCTATAGATGAGGACAAGCTATGGTAGAACTAGTCTTTCATGTTTCTGTTAAGGAGGTGTACCATTGTTTTCCTATTGAGGGAAAACATGCCACTATTATTATAAATAGAACTTGTTTGTCATTATGGAACAAGGGGAACTATTAGGACTATCAATTACATTTTTTTGATTTGTCAGTTTCAATGAATTGATAATATTTCCAATCATAATGTGGATTTATAGAGTTTAATCATGTTACATGTATGATAGTCTGTATGAAGACAAATTAATAAATGTGTTATGTATGAGATCGGGATTGAATGTTTAATTTTATCTGTTTCATTATTACCTTGTCTTAGGCTCACCCTTAAAATTTTTACTTAATGGGGTTCACCTACGCCTTTCCCGAAAGGTGGTGCATGTGTTCTATCAGCTATGGTGTAATACCACTAAACATGGGTACCAGTCGAAAAGGATGTATGGGAAAGTAGAACGTAAACACAAAATGGATTCCTACATTGTTGGATAAAAAATAAACCCTATTAGATACTGCAAAATACTGAATGTCAGCAGAAACCTACATATTTTAGGATAATTTTAAGCCCATATATGATGTCCTTGTGGTTTCAAATAAAAAATCGATTGCATTGGAAAGAAACCACCTGAATTTGTGTTAAATCGAAAGTGAAAGTAGGATTTTTGACGGTAGACATCTTCAGACTGTCTGTTTTTTCTTATATGCAATTAAATGTATGTTGATTTTCGGAGTTAAGCTTCCAATTAGGTACCCCTTCCATGAGATATGAGTGTCACTTAGATTAAACTTAAGATGAATTCTGTATGAAAGCTCAATTTTTTTTTTATTTAACATAGAAGGCTATGGAGAATTCTTTAGTGGTATTACACCTTATTCGATTCCAAGATGGCGGACGACGATCAGCTGTGGTCATTGCAGAAGCTCAAAAATTATCTACTGCGCCGAAATGTATCGACAAACGGTCGAAAAACTGACTTGATTGAAAGGTACATATATATTACACCGAAAACCCAAGGATACGATCTATGTTTGTTTCTTCTCAATATTATTGTATTTGTTGAATGTCCAAGTTGCCCCGACTGAAAATAAAACGTCATACATTTTGGGTATCGGGTCCGTTCGCCCTGGGTCCATTCGCCCTACAAGTGGGTCCGTTCGCCCTGATTATTAAAACGTAGTTTAAAGAACATAATGGATATTTTAATTTAGATTATAGAAGTAATGATATGTAAAAAAAATATGGAAATTAATTAAAGTTATTTACAAGCAATTGTTACGTAATCAAACATTATCCAATGACTGACCGGCTTATTGTCATACGAGGATATTTGAAATTTATAGATAGATACTGGTCAGGGAGTAGTTCTCGCCATTTTTTACGTTTTTTATCCAATATTTTTAAGAAACAGTCGAGAAACCTTTGTTTCACCCCATTATTATTTTGCATGAACCATAATGATTTACCTACGAAATGGATTTTCATAAAGGAGAGCGCACGCTGATCGGGGATCCATTATTACGATGTTGCGTTTTTTAACAGAAAATGGCCGCAACAGAACCAATTCTCGCCAACTTTCAGAAATATTGTTTTTGTGAAGCTAAAGCATCAAAAGGAAAGAAAAACGACATTTTAGAAAATTAAAACCCTTTCTTAAAAAGTTAACAGGTTTTTGCGTTAGTTCATCGCTGTTTTAAAGGCTCTCATCATCCATCACCACGCCGCTCCGCCATTCCGTAAAATACATCCTTTTCAACAGTGGTTTACCTGATAATTTTCCTTTTATTGATGAAAAGTAATAATTCCAGTTTTTCTAGAATTAATTTTAATATTTTGTCCATGTTTTATGCCCAATGTGATAATATAGGATCCATGTATAAATTAGCGGTCAAGGTATTTGATGACGTAAACAGTGCATGCGCAGGCGGCCATTTGCATCTACATGGAATCTATTTTTATTCTGCAACCGTGAGTATTTTGGATTGTAGGGATGAGTAATAAGGCAAAGTGTGACACTTTTTAGAAAGATCTTAAAGATTTGTAGAGATATATTGGAAATATGGTGTCACTAGATTCTCCGATGATCATACCATGTGTTTTTCTATTTTAAGAGTACCAACACACGTGACCCCCTGTTGATGTTATGACAGAATGTGGGGTGCAGTAGGGTTTTTATCCGATTTTAACGATATTTCACAATGCAATTCGATAAAAATTAATACGAAGGATTGGTACGACGTTCTTTAACGATGGTGAAAAAATCAGACGAAAATTCGCGAGCGATCGTGCTAAATGAGACAGTTGGCGAGAATTGCTTCTTGGCGAGAACTACTCCCCGACCAGTAGATAGATTTATTCGATAAAATCATCATATATTGAATTATTTCAACAAGTAAAAAGATGAGTCTCTGACCGGCGATAATGGGAAACGACCTACAATGTAGCTCTGCGTTTGAGGCTATATTACTTGCGATTTTTTTCACAGGCACTCGTATTCCGGACCCCCCCCCCCCTTTTTCCTCATTTGGTCCCTCCCGCGATTATGGTATGGATCTTTGTCTGGAAGTACATCTTAGAGCCATATATCCATATTTTACAACATTTAGTGTTACAACTTTCTCGTTCTACTAACTATTTTGTTTCTAGGTCCAGCTGCCGTTTTACTTAAATAAACCTAAAGGTAAGAAACAATCGTCAAAATACGAAGAGGGAATCCTCGCTTCGACTCGATATTTTACAACAACGCGCCAGTTTTCAAAAGGATCTTCGCTTGTTCTCGTCTCAAAAATGATTTCCCTTCATTCCTATCTATTTGATACGTATGAACAACACATAT
>MJUT01000158.1:499663-518313 GCA_002080005.1 Gigantidas platifrons
ACTGTCCTGCCACGATATCTCAAAAACTATTAACCCTACATTAATAAACTAGATATATTTATAATATGTATGATACCAGCTTTACAATGATATAAAAATAATTTGACAGATATCTCACAATTTTCGGAAATTTGCTTTTACTTTTAAGAAATGGCATACTGAATGTCCGATTTTGAAGCTGAATTGTCGACTGTCCTGCCACGATTTCTCAAAAAGTATTTATCCAAAAATAATAAACTATATAGATCATGAAAATATCTCATTCCGTTCAAAAGTTATACATATAAACATACTGAAAAATACCTGTCCTGGTTTTACCTGTCCTGGTTTTAGACCTTCCCTAAAAATCGTAGGTGAACCCCCATTTCTGTCATTTTAGCCGGTAAGAAAAATGTGATGTATAAACTTCTTGAGGTGTAGAAAAAGTGTATTTTAAAGGACTTTTATAAATATTTGGCATACTTCAGCATATTTCTGTGCAGATAGGGAAACAGATGACATTTTCTGTTAAAAGTAAATCTATTTTATTGTCAGTGAGTCGGTAATCTGAACTTACAATATCGTGATACGTTTCCATTTAGATTGTAATGATTGTGTCACTCACACAATAACACCCTAGGTGGCTGTGAAGTTCATAGTAGACCCATAGCCAATGTCCTAAATAATCAAGCTGGCCCGTGGAAATTGTTCATAAACTTACTGTTAAGGTCTATGAAAACATTGACATTGTAAAATTTGAATCCAAGTCAAGTCGCCCCACTGCCAACTCGCACCTGTCCTACTCTCCCCAAATTGAAAGTTGCATGATCAATGCCGATGGTAGTTCAAATATAGAAGGAATATTTTGATTTTTTTCAGATCGCCTTTCTGAGGTGTTGTAAGGCACAATCCCATTTTGTGGTTGGAAGTTGAAAAGGAATTTTGCTGTCAACTTTTCAGAAAATTATTTTATGTAAATATATTCCTACATTTTTGTACCTGTACTTCGCCATGAATTGTGTCGCAAAACGCTCCTCAAATGAATTAAAATTCCTTTAATTTCCATCTCAGTGGACATTTTCAGACTATCGTGAATGCATTGTGGTATTTTTCCTGCTTGTGTCATTGTATGTTTTCCTTTGTACTGTGTTACAAACATTCAGGGGTGTGGAATTACCATGCCCGACTCGTACATAAAACCTGTCGGACAAGTAGATTTTCCTGGCTACATGTAGCTTCTCCAGGGACAAGTAAAGATAAACAAATAAAAATACATGTAATTTCTGATTAAAGTACTCTGGAAAGACAATTCCTCACATGATAAGATAAATATTGATGTTATATAGATAAATGAATTTATTTTCTATCTTTTCTATTGGAAACGATCGCGTCAGTGGTGCTCCGAAAGCAACTAAAACGTACATGTCCTAAGTTGAGTATTACGACCTGATTGCAATAATTGTACTGCATTTACTAATGACAACCGGGGCCGTGTAACAGGTTTTTATTGGAGTTCTGAATGTGACGTTTCCTTGCTTGTCCATAGCTTTTCACAAACAAACATGGCCTAACATCCGTGAATACAAATCGGGTTGGAGTCGTTGCAATGGACAAATATTTAATAATTGTCGTAATAGATATCTCAGCTTCTGCGGGAAGAAATTATTTTATATTTGATATATGGCTTTGGCATGGTGACTTGTACAGTGTCTCCCCTTTCCAGGTTTACCGAACATCTACTTCCTGTTTACCGCACGACTTAGAATTTTTCATGTTTGCCGTAATGAAAACTTTCGTAACAGATATCTCGGCTTCTACTGGAAGAAATGATTTTATATTTGATATGTGGCTTTGGCATGGTGACTTGTACCGTGTCTCCTCTTTCCAGGTTTACCGCACATCTACTTCTTGTTTACCGTGCGACTTACAAATGAACGAGTGGGGGTATTCTTAGAACGACGTAGCGTGCAACATCTTGTTATATTTGATATATGCCTTTGGCATGGTGACTTGTACCGTGTCTCCCCTTTCCAGGTTTACTGCACATCTACTTCCTGTTTACAGTGCGACTTAAAATTTTTCATGTTTGCTGTAATGAAAGCTTTCGTAACAGTTATCTCAGCTTCTACTGGAAGAAATGATTTTATATTTGATATATGGCTTTGGCATGGTGACTTGTACCGTGTCTCCCCTTTCCAGGTTTACTACCCATCTACTTCCTGTTTACTGTGCGACTTACAAATGAACAAGTGGGGGTATTCTTAGCACGACGTAGCGTGCAACATCTTGACTCTTGTTATATTTGATATATGGCTTTGACATGGTGACTTGTACCGTGTCTCCCCTTTCTAGGTTTATCGCACATCTACTTCCTGTTTACCGTGCGACTTACAAATGAACGAGTGGGGGTATTCTTAGCACGACGTAGTGTGCAACATCTTGTTTTTTTGAAACAACATTACTTAGATATATAATTTTTTTTCAGAGTAGACCGGGGCGGATCCAGACTTTCTCAAAAGAGGGGGCAAATAGGGAGACTCAAACCCAAATTTTCTGTCAAAATAAATTCAAAATAAAAAGTTTTATTTAAAGTCGGTACATTTACAAGCAGTACAAACATAAGCTCTGATAAGCTTTTTAAACCGACATGCATTTTAAGATATAAATTACAAGACAATAAAACAATGTCATGTACAATAACATACATGTACAAATGTACATACTTACTCCTTAGGAGAGTCTAGAACCCTATTGATTTACAAGGGTCATAGGTCAAAGTCACAGGGTCTAATTTTTACCCTGTAACATCCTTGTGAACACTCTAGAATCAACATCCTTCAATGGATTTTGACCAAACTTGGTACATACTTAGTCCTTAGGAGAGTCTGGAACCCTATTGATTTTCAAGGTCAAAGTAATTTTTACCCTGTAACATCCTTGTGAACACTCTAGAATCAACATCTTTCAATGGATTTTCACCAAACTTGGTACATTCTTAGTCCTTAAAAAAAGCTGGAACCCTATTGATTTTCAAGGTCAAAGGTCAAGGTCACCGGGTCAATTTTTTTACCGCATAACATCCTTGTGAACACTCTAGAATCAACATACTTCAATAGATTTTGACCAAACTTGGTACACACATTTTGTACTTAGCCCTTAATAGGAGAGTCTGGAACCCTATTGATTTTCAAGGTCACCGGGTCAAATTTTTACCGCGTAACATCCTTGTGGACACTGACTAGAATCAACATCTTTCAATGGATTTTGACCAAACTAGGTACATACAATGTACTTACATTTGTAGTTCTTAAGAGAATCTGGAGCCCTCTTGATTTTCAAGGTCATAGGTCACCGGATCAAATTTTTAGCCAAGGGGATACACCATGCTTTTGCGTTGCCCTTGTTTATATTCTGGTTTGGCATGTTGCTGAAAACATACTCTGTCAATCTCATTTATTTTGCACAAACGATGTACCAACATTGTACAGACATTCAGACAGAATAAGAAATATTTGATGGACTAATGATATACAAAATAAAATAAGCATATATAGAGGAATTTCGCAGAACAGCATTTACCTGTGATCTTGATGAATGTTTTCCATAATTTAACAAATGATTAAAGGTTACTATGAATTGATTTATCATACATTTATCCGTTCATTCAAATATCTGAATATTAGTATTATAGAAAAATTGCAAAACAATATTGCCTGCTTACTTTCTCAAATAAGACAACACAATATCTGATGTCGCTGGATTTATAGATTCATACGTTACCGGTTCATTATCAACCATTTAAATAATATTTATCATGCAAATTCGGTGTTTACTGTGTTTAATTATTTACTTCAATACAATATAGTTTTTGGGTATAGACATTTCGTTTACAGAAAAAAAGATAAATCAGTATTTCTCTGATGAAGATGCTTATTTTTTCTCCCCCTATTAAGAAAAATTCCTACGTTATTCGGGTCTGTACAAAAATATATTATACAAAAGAATAAAATCCTTTGCGTTCTGTTCACACATTAAGGACATTTTAATTTATTGGTAATACATCAATAGCGGCTTTCTTGGGTTCACAGAATAATAAAGATTTTGGCAGAAAATTTCTACGTGACCGATTCCAACGTTACCAGATTTTATTACGGGCAATTTAAATGGAGTTTCTTTCGATGTTCACCTCCATGTGACGTCAGTAACGATATTATAATAAATTTGTTGTGGCGTGTGATGCGGTGTAAAATGAAATAATGCCTGTTATATATAATCCAAATGACGCCTATTACAGTAACGTATGTAAGAATCGATTCCAACGTTACTGTAGAGGAATTTTTATTTTTCAACAAATAATAATTGATTGATTGATTGATTGGTATTTAATGCAAACTTTAGCAATATTTCAGCTATATCGTGGCGTCACCAAATTTATAGGTGGTAATTTTAAATTTTTTGGTGATTCCTACGTTATCGTTTGATGCTGTGCAAAAAACTTGTTTTTATATGAATAGAACACTGGTGATATTTCATAAAATTATTTCTTTTTGAAATATGGTTACTTTTTCGTTTTTTATACTGTACTATGTAAGATCTAGTGTTTCGGCTTTATAACAAAAATGAATCATTGTGTATTTTTCAAAGTGTACTTAATCACCTGGTAGTGGATTTTCACTATACTGTTTTTAATTTTTGTTTTATATTTGCTGCTAATTTTATGGTAGCGATTTTTGCTTTAATGATTTTCTACATCGTTTTTGAGTAAGAAAATATAAAGTTTATTCATACCAGCTGTGCTATCCAATAATGTTTGAGAATATGAAATGTGGGAAAAAAAATCACGTAGGAATTTTAGGCTTTTTATGTACATTTTTTTACTCAACTTTGACGACGTGTATTTTGAAAACTACTTGATATTTGTTCTAAAATTTTTGTGTGTTGTTTTGTTAGACATTCTTGTTCAAGAATTTAAATAAAGTTTAGTTATTTGCAACCTTTCATTTTTTCGTCCTTAGTAAGTTACAATGTACAGGATAAATGAGATTAACTTTTTGTTCTCAATTGTCAGTATGGAAAAAACATGTGAGTCTGTGTTTGGTTTTATTTGGAAGGTAACGATGCTGCCTGTTTTCAAACTGGATTTCAATGTTTATAACATCAATCTGCCACTGAATGAAAAAAGTGTTTTAAACTGCCTCTGTGTGCCACTATAACAGATAAGGACATTGTTTGTACACATTGAAAAAGGATCAGGATAGGCCTACACATTAATATACATCATCATGTACATTTTTGTACATTGTTTTGCATTTTATTTTGTATTGAGCAACACTTACTTTAGGGAATATACACTTCACATTTATTAAACAATGGATTATGATATCCTGATATTATTATATAATTTATAGTTGAATGGAAGACGTCTACAATACTGGTAATTTGTTTATTGCATTATGATGATGGCGGCCGTAATCGTATGGTTGTTGAATTTGCAACTACCTATGCAATCAGTGCCTATCACCACTGATTTTGTTGTGAGTTCGAATCTCGATCAAGGCGAGGTGTACAACATTATGTGATAAAGTTTGTCAGTGATTAGCGACAGGTCGGTGGTTTTCTCTGGGTCCTGGGGATCCAGTGTCCTCCACCAATAAACTGACCACCAAGATATAACTGAAATATTGTTGAATGTGGCTTTAAACACCATCAAACAGCATATAATGATGACACACAGAAACACTGATGTGCATGTAAAAGTAGTTGTGGCTGTAGGAAAAACTATCTATTTCACATGTGAATTACAGGGTCAGACCTTTATTACGACAGCCCGACGGTCCAGTAGTACGATAATCCGACAGACTAAGTACATTTAATAGCTATACTATAAATATAAAATATATGTTCTTTATGAGAAATGTTCGCTTAAGTCAAGTTTTGTGTGTGAAAGCAAGATCCATCGTCAAACTGGCATTGCAAGATTCTTATTGTGGTTTACTGATGCATTTTGGAGAATAAAGAAAATGGGTCTGAATACATTGTCTAGATACAGAATACGTCGCCTTTGCCTTTTGTTCCGGTTGGCTCATCTAACCAAGACAGTCTTTTCGGTCCGGAACAAATGGCATCGGTGGAGTAATGGTGCTCGTTTCGAGTGTGGTATATCGTGGGTTCGAGCCCCGGTCGGGTCAAACCAAAGACTTTAAAATTGGTATTTGTTGTTTCTCCGCTAAGCACGCAGCATTAAGGAAAAAGAGCAGACTGGTTGGCTCGGAATCAGAATACTATGTCAGAGTGGAGCGACATGTCTATCCGTGGACTGTTGTTTCAGTGAGCTAGCACTATAAAAATCCAACTCAGCATGTTGGTCTAGTACAAAGCGAACCTAATTATAATCATCATATCATTGAAAATTTACTTGTTCTCCACATGATATAGCTGAAAAATTGCTGAATTGGCATTAAACAACAATCACTCACTCAGTCCGGAACAAATTGCCTGATACATCGGCTCTGTTGGAAAAGTAATAGTTTAACAGCGAAGGAGACGAAAAGATTTAATTTGATCAAAAATACCTGGGGCCCCTTGAAAATTGTATGGTAGTCACCTTGAGATTATCATTGAATTAAAGAAGTTTTCTATTTCTTCATTTAAGGGAATGAAAAAATTCTGTTATACAAGTACAAATTCAAACAAATATTCAAGAAAATTGGTCAAAGTAAAGCTTACTTGAACAGTGAAAGTGAAAAACAAACACATCTCTGTCAGACTGTCGGACCAGCGGGCTAAAGGGTTGTCGGATTATAGCTACGCTCGCGAAAAATTCACAAGGATTTATTTCATCGAGGAATCTCAGTAAATCACACCTACTGTATCTATTAAATAATATAATATCTGTTATGATCAACCTTATTCACTGCCTATTCTCTAAAGTGTCATTCTTAATTCTACCTGTCTTGACAAGCTATAATATTATGTATTTTCAGATATGGAAGACGTTATTCCTCACTGCACAGGTAACCTATGTAACGTAATGGATTAACATGGTAGCAAAAATAGCCTATTCTGCAGGCTCTATACTAAATACTTGCAAACATTGTGGTGAAATTTATGATTTAATATATGTATTTTTAGCTCACCTGGCGTATTTTAGCTCACCTGGCCATGTGAGCTATTGTCATCACTTGGCGTCCGTCGTACGTCGTAAATTTTTTCAAAGATCTTCTCCTCTGAAACTACTAGACCAATTGAAACCAAACTTGGTCTGAATCATCACTAGGGTGTCTAGTTTCAAAATTATGTCCGGTCATGCCGTGCATCAATCAACATGGCCACTGTTACTAAAAATAGAACATATGGTAAAATTGCAGGTTTTTGGGTAATAACTCAAAAACCGTTAATAATATCAGAAATCTGACGGTAAAAACTACCCTGCAATTTTGAAGAAAATCTGATTACCCATCTTGGAGTTATTGCCCTTTTTTCACAAAATTTTCAAAATTTTAATATTTTTCGTCTTATTATTCGATAACTATACAGGGCTCACCAAACCAGGCGACTTGGGCAACAAAGTCGCCTTCACGGCTCTGAAGTCGCTCCAACTCGGCCCAAAAGCGAAATTTCAGTCACCCTGTTATTATTTTGAGATGTCACCTATAGATTTTCAATAATCATACTTTTTCTTCAATATTCACGTGAAAGAAGCTCCCATGTTCCTGAAATATGACCCATACAGGGCTTGATGTTCAATATTTTATTCCAAACTCGTTAATTGCATCCTTTTTAAGATCGTTGTGCAGCACACGTTCGTTTTGTGAAAGGTAGGGGAACATGCGGTAGTGGGGAAAGAAACGTTAAAATCGGGATCGATTTTCGGAAGTCTCCCAGATTTTCCCTCACTTCGCCCTTCAGTCAACTGAGAGAGAAGTCAAGTCGCCCTGTTTTTACTATGTGTGGTGAGCCCTGACTATAAGAGATAGAGGTTAAGCTTAGTTGCAAACATGTACAGCATGTCAAGATCTATCTACCCTGCAATTTTGAAGTAAATCTGAGTACCCATTTTGGAGTTATTGCCCTTTTTTCATCAAATTTTCAAAATTTTAATACTTTTCGTCCTTTATTTCAAAAACTATAAGAGATAGATGTTAAGTTTAAATTGCAAAAATGTGCAGCATGTCAAGATCTACACACCCTGTATATTTTAAGTAAATCCCATTATCCATTTTGGAGTTATTTCCCTTTTTTCATCAAATGTTCTAAATTTTAATACTTTCATCTTATACATGTATCTCAAAAACTATTAGAGATAGATGTCAAGTTTAAACTGCAAAAATGTTCAGCATGTCAAGATCTACAAAAATACAAAAACGTTCCCACAGTTGAAAATGTCTGACAACTGTGAAGAGTTATTCCTTTTGAAATGCATTTTTTTGTTGAATGGTACTTAAATGGTCAACTTTCAAAATTATATCCAGTGACCCAGACCTCCATCCAAGATGGCCACCATCAGCGGACCATTGGACTGTATGGGAATTTCATTGAAAAACCTTTTTGTGAGAAACTACTCAACAAATTGAATATTTTGCATTATATGAATGTTACTTGGATGGTTCTACACCTGATCTATTATTTTGGTGCAGATTGGAAATTCAAGGTGACCTCCATTGACGGATGAAGTTTAACATACCGGTAGGTCTTTACCAGAATTGTAATTTTGGTGCTGATCGGTAATTAAATATGGCTGCCAGGGGTAGATAATGTTTTCTGATTCGTCAATCTTTAAAAATCTTCTGGTCAGAAACTACTGATTCAATTGAATTTGTTTTCTGGTGTGAATGATCTATGAATGGTCCTCTACACTATACCTAAGTTGTAAATTTGGTTCCGATTGGAAATTCAAGATGGCCACCATAGACGAACAAAGTTTAACATAGAAGCCTACAAGACCCAATGGGAATTTGTACTGAGTTGTTCTTCTCAGAAAGTAAACCAAGCCAGTTGACTTGATTTGTTCTATGCTGCTCCTATCTGCAAACAGAAAGACTTGAAAAATATGCTTGTTGTTAACCTTCTTCAAGAATTAAAACTTAAGCAGTCTAATATACCTACCATGGGAGATTTTAATTTTGACTTTAGGTTTTCAGAATTTATGGAGCACACATTCAATAGTAAGCAAATTGTGTCTTAAGTCGCAAGAAAATATGAATCTTTGTTTGACTTCACGTTCCTAAGGATTTACCCTGCCAATTATTACCAGGTGAGCGATGACAGGCTCTCCAGAGCCTCTAGTTTTATGTTAGGGCCCCTTTATAGCATAAGCTGAAGGCCCCACACTAGCTTAATCTGACCCTTTTTGTGTAAGGTTATTAAATTAAGACACGAGTGCTTCCATATTAACGTTACTGTGAAATTGAATCAACTTCAGTTTCACATATAATACCAGTTTATATATTTTTGTGTATTATATGTATAGTTTTATGCAGTATTATAAAACCATTTATTACATAGTTAGTTGAAATAAAGGCATTTTTGTATGACCAATATGACCGGAAGTAAACTCTCCATATTTTCACACCCCGGGAAAATAACCGGTTATTGGATTACTACAAGATCATTTCCATATTGAGGCCCATATTGGCCAGGGCCAATATGGGCCTCGACTTCGTCTGAGGCCAATATAGGTGTTTCTTTTCTAGATGTCGGAAGTATGTAATAAATAGTTTAATACATGGGTATTTCCATATTGGCCCTCGACTGCATCTCGGGCCAATATGGGGGTCTCGGGATGATAACCAGGCCAATATGGAAATGCCCATGTATTAATCTGTATATAATTCGTTTTTTGTGATAAATCGTCATATTGAACGGCATTTGATCTATCTTAGCAGTGTGTGAAATTGCGACAAAATTGTTTAATTTACAAGCCATTCGTTTTCT
The DNA here is from genome assembly GCA_002080005.1 of Gigantidas platifrons. Classification (NCBI taxonomy): domain Eukaryota; kingdom Metazoa; phylum Mollusca; class Bivalvia; order Mytilida; family Modiolidae; genus Gigantidas; species Gigantidas platifrons. The sequence continues at coordinate 509,576 of MJUT01000158.1, forward strand.
ACATCAGTTACAATGACGTCACTCAAACACAAGCAAAAAGTGGCACAGAAGTTTTACAAATGCAGTAGAATGCAAACATAAATTTGTACACACTGAATTAGTACAAGTATCTATGAAATTAAATGGATTAGCTCAGGGACTTTTGGATTTGAACAAAAAAAACTCAACAAACAATCCTTAAAAATCAATCCAGGTACACAACAAACTTGGTATGTTAAATGTAATAAAGCAATTATAGTACTCAAGCAATATTGGCCTTCGGCCTTGGTCAATATTACTTTTCAGTGCTCCATAAAACATCATATCGCACTTGATGAAGTGCAATAATTGTATAATATTTCATAAATTCATCAGTCATGTTCATAAAAAATGTCTGGAGGAATTTTCATTTTTGAGGCCACTTACAGCATTTCAGATTGGAACAAATTAAATAACAGACAGCAATCATATTAACAACACACCAATCATGTAACTATAGCATATCTCTATAAGATATACTTTTCTATAGTAGGTAGGAAATGTTTACTGTAGTGTTGGGAATCTGCTAGAAAATTAATCGGATGACTGTCACCGATTCGATTTTCAATTGTAATCGGAATGTGTTGTTTGTTAAAAAGTTAGCTAAAATATGTTTTATTATAATTGATATTGCCATAAATGATGATTATTTAATAAAAAAAAAATATTTACAGTTAAAGGGGTACTCTCCTTGGATAGCTTATGATTTCCAATGTAATTTATATGTAGCCTTTGTCATATCAAGGTTGGTTTTAGTTGCAGGTCCTTTAATGAATCCTAAATATTTCCACAAGACGCTTTTTGTTTTAGCTGCTGGGTGGTCATTAAGTTTTTAGCTCACATGACCCTTTCGTCCGTCGTTCGTCCGTCAACATTTCACATTTTAATCTTCTCCTCAGAAACTACTGGGCCAATTACAACCAAACTTTGGTGGAATGGTCCTTGGATGACCCCCTTCCAAAATTGTGTCCGGTGATCCTGACTTCAAACCAAGATGGCCGCCAAGCTAAAAATAGAAAAAAGGGGAGATGACATTTCAGTTGTCTATTGCTGCTTTAGTATAATTCAAAATGAGCTCAAATTTTAACTGCATCTACATGGCAATGAGTAGTTTAACATATATTACGGGTTTTTCTGTGAAATTTTTCTATCAGCCTATTTATACCGATTATGCAATTAGGCATATTTTGTACTTTTCGTCCTTTACTTCAAAAACTATAAGAGATAGATGTTAAGTTCAATCTGCAAGCATGTTCAGCATGTGAAAGTCTACCTACCCTGCAATTTTAAAGTAAATCTGATCACCCATCTTGGAGTTATTGCCCTTTTTCATCAAATTAAAAAAAAAAATTAATACTTTTCATCTTATATTTCCAAAACTATAAGAGATAGCTAGATGTTAAGTTTAAACTGCTAACATCTTGGCATGTCAAGATCTACCTATCCTGCAATTTTGAAGTAAATCACATTACCCAATTTTGGAGTTATTGCCCTTTTTTCATAAAATTTTCAAAATTTTAATACTTTTCATCCTTTATTTCAAAAACTATAAGAGATAGGTGTTAAGTTGAAACTGCAAACATGTTCAGCATGTCAAGATCTACATACCCTGCAATTTTGAAGTAAATCCCATTGCCCAATTTTGGAGTTGCCCTTTTTTCATCAAATTTTCAAAATTTTAATACTTTTCGTCTTATATTTCAAAAACTATAAGAGATAAATGTTAAGTTTAAATTACAAAAATGTGCAGCATGTTAAGATCTACCTACCCTGCAATTTTGAAGTAAATCCCATTGCCCAATTTTGGAGTTATTTCCCTTTTTTCATCAAATTTTCAAAATTTTAATACTTTTCGTCTTATATTTCAAAAACTATAAGAGATACAGGTTAAGTTTAAATTGCAAAAATATGCATCATGTCAAGATCTACCTATGTCATTACCCATTTTGGAGTTATTGCCCTTTTTTCATCAAATTTTAAAACTTTTAATACTTTTCATCCTTTATTTCAAAAACTATAAGAGATAGATGTCAAGTTTAAACTGCAAAAATGTTCAGCATGTCAAGATCTACAAAAAAAGTTCCACAGTTGAAAATGTCTGACAACTGTGTGAAGAGTTATTCCTCTTGAAATGCATTTTTTTTTGTTGACTTTCACTGCTTTTGTTACAAAATGTGAAGTAGCAAAAGTTAAATTTTTGAGAATCATTGACATTTATGTTTTTTACAGCAATGTTCATAGCATACATTAAAGGGGGAACAGAGGGTCTGCAATGACGAGGGCTACATTTGTTATTTTTTATCAAGTTTTATTGACTGATGTTGTTGTTATACCCAAGTGAGATATACAGGCTCCTGGGAGCCTCTAGTTGGAGTCTGACTGGCTTCCTCCCTCCATGGCCTTGATGAGTCTATGTCAGTTTTTCGCTTTGAAAAAGATAATTTACTGTCTCTTACAAACATCTACAAAACAGATTCAGAAGAGCTGTATTTCCAGAAAAGTTTGAGATGATCATTTTGAAAAATGATAATCGATTGTCGATGAAATTCAAATATTCGACCGGCTTTCGATCATATTCATTGTTTGGAACACCAGTAGAGTTTACTGCATTATGTAAAGAAAGTTTGATTTAAACTTAGGTTATGGCAGATATCTAATTGCAACAAATCTTTCAGATGATGTATATAACATTGTATTTGCTGCAGTACTTAAATATTTTTCAGATAATCGTAAAGACAAGCGTTGGAATAGGTCCAAAAATAGATGTTGGGATAATACAGAAGAAGACCATGAAAAAGGTTTGCTATTTCATTTCTCAAAGGGGGAAAAGTGAAGCGAGGTGGGAGAAATGTGAAAAGGGGTGGGAGAAAGGAGAAGTGGGGCGGGAGAATGGATAAGCCACCCACTCTGTTATGGTACAGCGTTTTTGAAACACCTCTAAACTGCCATAGAAATGTTTTTTTCTACCTTTGAACTTTGAAAGAATTTCTTTCATAATTTGGTACATAAGATAATCACAAGCCTCACATGAGAGGATGGGACCAATCGCGGCCCCTATTATTTGTTGGAATAATTGTCTGTTGAATTCAAATGTATATTGTTTTCCAAATCGGATTTAAGGTTGTTCAAAATCATCATAGGCTATTCTGACTACAGATAATATTCCATTAAATGGACAGTTTGGCTTATGTCAAAGCTGCATAACCAATAATCAGCAGGTGGCTTTATATTTTCAATTTTGTGGATGAAATCAGCCGTATAGAAAGGAAATTCTCAAAATATTAAATCTAATCTTAATTAATTAATCTATTGAATAAAATAGCATCACAAATAATCTTGTTCCTCTTTCCCACATTTTCAGTTAAAAATCCTTATATCTCCAACACAAAATTATGATTTCATTTCAATTATTTTTTTTTTAATTGTTAGCTGATGCTTATCACAATATATTAAATTTTCAAGGTACAGTTAAATGTATTCAAGTCCTTTTTCTACACATCAAAATCACTAAAATCCAAATATGTCCATTTCCTGTTATGTAACACAAACAGGTATATGTATTTACCTGTAGATCACATGTGACTAATTACCTGTGAAATCAACAAGACACTACTGACCAGGTATTTTATGCCCCTGTTTATTACATTGGGGTTAATTAGCAGACCATCAGCTAAAATGCTGAGCCTGGCTCAGCATCCAGATTACGCTCAACATTTATCAGTGTATGCTGCCAGCCGTACTGTAGTGTGCTATATACAAACTTTTGTATTGTGTGCTTTACAATACTAGTATTACCAGTATTGCTGGATGAAGAATACTGGAGCTTCCAGTATCGTGTGTTTTACAATACTAGTATTAACAGTATTGTTGGATGAAGAATACTGGAGCTTCCGGTATTGTGTATAGATCAACGATTCTGGTATTCCAGTATTGTAAATGCACAATACTGGCACATCCAGTATTGTATGTATACGATACCAGTAATACCAGTATTGTAATATTTACAATACCGGTAATACCAGTATTGTAATATTTACAATACTGGTATATCCAGTATTGTAAATATTAAAATACTGGTAATGCCAGTATTGTAAATATTACAATACTGGTATTACCGGTATCGCGGCCGGCTGCTTCATATTATCCTAATTTTCTAACAAAAATAGCCAAATGATGCACTACCAAATACAAATACTTTATTGCTAATCACAGCGCCCTTAAAGGGCAGGATGATCACATAATAATCACAAATATACAATTAATTCCACTATGCCCACATCATAAGGTGTAAATAATTAATATGAGAGGTTATTCTACTCTATGAATGGTCATTGTAGATTGCATAGGTCTGCACTACATTTATATATGGCACTTAAGAATTCGGGCTAGTAGTTTACAGTTTCGGGCAAGTAAAATCAATATGGCAATTGACGAGATTGAGAATAAATAATTATACATTTCATGCTATATTTTTTAATCAGTCATATTTATTAGATAGATTAAAGTCAAATTAGTTCTCAGTTAATGTTCTGAAGATATTGTGGAGTAATACATGTATGTTGCATAGTGCAAAACGAAAACTATCCTGAAATTTTGTCATATTTTTCGGTCCGGCAAGTTTTTTTGCTTGCCTTACCGAATGTCAGGCAAAGGTTTTCAACTTTCGGAAAGACTGCAAGGCGCTGGATACCTGTCGTAGTGCGCGTGAAACAATTATTTAAAGTTTAAGAAATAAAAAAGTTAACCTACTGTATATATAAGATATCCTGCACAAGGCACGGGATACCTGTCGTAGTCCGTGTGAAACAATTATTAAAGTTTAAGAAATAAAAAAGTTAATCTACTAAGACATCCTGCACAAGGCACGGGATACCTGTCGTATTCCGCGTGAAACTATTATTTAACGTTAAAAAATATTTTTATTTATTATTGATGAAAAGTATATACACATCAATTTATTCAAAACCAAAGCACAAAACAATGGTCATTTGTCTGTCAGTCGAAACACAGTAAAGCTTATTTAAGCATTAATGTATATATTAAAATGTAATGTCACGATACTGAATTAAATGTTCGTTTATTTTTCTTTTGACCCTTTGTAAATTACAAAAAAGGGTGCACTTGCAGACCTGGCGAAATTCCTGAGACTCTTGTCTGACATTCGGTCAGACAAGCTGAAATCTTGTGTCTGACCGAACTCAAGTTTGTCGGACCGGATAATTTTTCTGCAAAAATCAATGCTTGATCAAAACTGATCGAATAAAGGCTTTTTCTAACCAATGTGGCCCTGGTGGATTACCTAACAACTCGTATAAGCCTATCATCAATGCAGCGTGGGTTCTCGCCCAGCTTTATAAATTACAAAAAAGGTTGTACTCGACTCGCAGCCGCAAGTGATAAAGCTTACCAGTTGCTTGCCCATGGTCCTCTCCGGGTACTCCGGCTTCTTCCACCACTAAAATTGGTCGCCATGCTATAGCTGAAATATTGCTGAAAGTGGCGTTAAGCAACAAAAATCAAAATCTAACCAATGACTTTTATTTATTTTATTACTTTCAAACATTTTAAGGACAAATTCCTCTAGATCTTTTGAACAAGTACTGTTTGGTGTTCCTATTCCCAGAAATCTTTCAATTATCTCTACTCTGAAAAACGAATGTAAATGGCTTCCTGCTCATCACCAGAGCCCAGAGGTACATTTGTATCTGTCAACCCATCCATAATGAAGGAAAAGAAAGATCTTCCCACCATACTAAATATATAAAAATGTGCTTGCAATTGTTTTATATTTTTTTTTGCAAATTTATGTGCAAACGAACATATGTTTATAGTTAAAACACACTAAACAAATTATTTTTTTATTTCAATATTCCGTTTTGGTTATGGGATGTAACATCCGGTAGCGTCGATCTTTTTGCCATGATGGGTTAAGCTTAAGGTCTTTTCTTTTAGTCTTCGTAGTTACTTTGAGGATTTCGCATTACCTCTGCCGATATATTATGTTTTAGAGCTTTTCCCGACACACATTTTCAATCATTTAAGGCATTTTTCTTTTTTACAAACCGGAAATTATTTTTAATGAGTCGCTTCCGCTCATGTGTAAAAAATAAACTCCGAAATCGATGTCGGACATCTTGTCCGGAAAAAATACGATTTTAGTTGGACCAGCAACAAAAAACGTCGGACTTGTCCGACGAATTTCGCCACCTCTGCACTCGACTCGCAGCCGCAAGTGATAAAGTTTACCAGTTGCTTGCCCATGGTCGGTGGTTCTCTCCGGGTACTCCGGCTTCCTCCACCACTAAAACTGGTCACCATGATATAGCTGAAATATTGTTGAAAGTNCCCCTCGTGTTTGATGGAAAGCTATAGGCCTATAGCTATATTTAGATATTTTGTGATAATAATTTTATAAACGATCCACCCTGTGATTTTTTTTTCAACAACATACAATTTTTATAGTATATAATTTTTTATTATGCAATACAATATTGAACAGATTTTCGATAACACTTCATTTTTCGATCATTGAATATTGATTTTTTTTCCGGATGTTGAACATTTTATTCCCGGAATTGCACCCCCTGTTAGTGTTAGTATATTTTTATTGCTTTAATTAAAAAAAAATAACACCAAGAACATCGATAATTTCAGTCTTCTTATTCAGGGAAAAAACCTACAGCAAAATACAGGTATACTGTCAACAAAATCGTCATTTTTATCGAGATTTTTTTTAGGGATTCCAGATTTTCCAACTTCATCCTTGTATAGGTCGATGTGGACGATAGGTCGAAGCCAGCGTCTTGAGGAAAAAAAATATCGACCTATCGTCCGTAAAATACAGTAATCATATCGCAAAATTGAAGATGATATCTTTTTATGTTCGTAACAGTCAATTTGTGGACCGTAATCTGACGTTGCATATTTAACTCACTGAAATTGAAATATACAGTACGAAATAGTTAAAAAACAAAACTAAACAAACAAAAAACAAAAGAACACATGAAGTGCAGTTACATGTACGTGTATACACGTATGACTTTCGCCACGGTGCTGTCACCGACAATTAAACTATTTCACAGACATTTAGGCCCTAATTTGTATATTTTCGTGGTGAAAGTTCCACTGTGATTTCACCGACATTTTACGGAGATTTTATGACATATCACCGCCATTTCACTGCGAAAAAGCACCGACCAAGGTGATTTCGTGCTAAAAACCGCTGTTCGTACTGTACATATTTCTACTTTTAGAACATCTTGAATAATCTGAAATACGCAAGACAACCAACCGATGTCACCCTAAAAATCGTGACTGGGGCATTTTTGAAAACATGTAACTTATTTTTTTCACAGGCCCGGCGGGCTTATTAGTAAGGGATTTTCATACGCCCGTCTGAATTTTTACATGCCTCGGGTATCGGACTACATGCTCATTTCACAGACTGCCAAGGCAACAAGTGTCAAATTGCAAAGCATTTTCCTTTTATATTTTTCATCCAACCTGTTGCAGTTTTTTTGCACAAAGTGGTCATGATCATCTTTATGGGTTATTGATGGACAAAATTGTTTTTGTTATTTTATTAGCTGTTACTAAAAATAGAAATTTCTTCAATTGTCCATTGCTACTTTGCTATAAATCAATATAAGTGCTAATTCTAAAAGCAGCTACATGGCAATGAGTAGTTAAACATATATTTCGGCTTTACTCTTGTAACATGGATTTATTTTTGTCAGCAGGATGATAACTCTATGATATTGATTTATTTTTGTTTGCAGGGTGATCACTCTATGACATTGATTTATTTTTATCAGCAGGGTGATAACTCTATGACATTGATTAGGGCCCCGCCACTTTGTGGCGGACGCCCTATAGTGATCAGTATCCGTGCGTCCGTAACAAATCATGTCCGGGCTGTAACTTTTTTGTCGTTCAAGACAGGGTTTGCATATTTGGCATGTAGGTAGACCACCTTCAGACCATGTGTTGCGTACCATTGTTGGTGACCTGTGACCTTGAACTTTGACCTCAAGGTCAAACTGGTCCGTGTGTCCATAACAAATCGTGTCCGGGCTGTAACTTTTTTGTCGTTCAAGACAGGCTTTGCATATTTAGCATGTAGGTAGACCACCTCCAGACGAAGTGTCGCGTACCATTGTTGGTGACCTGTGACCTTGAACTTTGACCTTAAGGTCAAACTGGGCATGCATCCATAACAAATCGTGTCCGGGCTCTAACTTTTTTGTCATTCAAGACAGGCTTTGCATATTTGGCATGTAGGTAGACCACCTCCAGACGATGTGCCGCATATCATTGTTGGTGACCTTTGACCTCAAGGTCAAACTGGTCCGTGCGTCCATAGCAAATCGTGTCCGGGCTGTAACTTTTTTGTCGTTCAAGACAGGCTTTTCATATTTGGCATGTAGGTAGACCACCTCCAGACAATGTGTCACGTACCATTGTTTTTTACTTTGAACTTTGACCTCAAGGTCAAACTGGTCCATGCATCCATAGAAAATCGTGTCCAGGCTGTAACTTTTTTGTCGTTCAAGACAGGCTTTTCATCTATGGCATGTAGGTAGACCACCTCCAGACGATGTGTCGTGTAGCATTGTTGGTGATCTTTGACCTTGGACTTTGATCTCAAGGTCAAATTAGTGATTTTACCGTAACAAACTGTGTTAACTTTTCACATTTTCATCTTCTTCTCTGAAACCACT
>MJUT01000158.1:523681-533702 GCA_002080005.1 Gigantidas platifrons
TATTTTGTTGCACTCCTGACATTTTATAATAAAGAAAAAAAAAGAAGAAAATATCACATTTTAAAATGCTAACATTGAACAGTGATGTTACTGTTAACTCATACAATAATTTTTACCTGTTTCAATGAAATATTTGTACAGAAATGACAGTATTTGGAAATTTGTAACAATTTTTTGCCATACCACTTCTTTAATACCCAGTTTTAGCAGCAATATTTTTAATTACATTTGAAAATTTGTATTATACCACTCTTATATATTAGATAAATCATAAAGAAATAATTAGAATATTTTTATAGACTAGAAAAGGCAATTTATTATAAATTATCATTATTTTATCAATGGTACTATTTTATCAGGATATGTTGTACTCCTGACATTATATTGCCATCAAGAAAAAGAAGAATTAATTAACTTAAAAACAATTCACAGGGGAAAAAATCAGTTGGTGTTCTGTCAAGCATTTGTTGTACCAAGTTTTAATGATAATTGTTTTTTAAATAACATTTTTCTAGTTATTTGTAACTTGTTTACAGCCATACTTCAAGAAAATTCCAACTTATTTTTTAAATATACTATACAAAAACATTTAAAATATGTATTAATCTAAATTAATATTGAAAATAGATGTTTAATGTACAATTACAAGTATTTTTGGATACAAATGTACTTAGAAAATTGATTATATCAAATTTCATAGATTTTTAAATATTAATGTCAGGAGTGCAACATTTACATGGTCAACCATAAATTATCTATAAGAAAATAGATAAATGCATTTATCGTAAACTTTATCAAGTTAATTAATCTCAATCAATCTTTATTCTCATAAACCATCGTAATACATTGGTATAGAGATACAATATATACAATATATACAGAAAATAAATAAAAACAATAAATACAATAATAGCCATAGTAATTACCCAGGAGGTAGTAAACTAGAATTAATCTTTCTGATCAACTGACAGAGTTTCCTTAATTTTGATTGTGTTTTACTACTTATTATTTCTTTAAAAGTCAAAACATTAATTCTAGTTAAGTACCGTTTTTCAATGCATGATTTTCTCCAATAGCTAATGAACCTAGAAAACATGTTCCCTTGTCAGAGAATGTCTCTAGTATTAATACCTAATAGATATTAAAGCATGAGACCATTTAAAATGAACAAAAATGCTTTATTACATAAAATTAAAAGCACATAAAATGCTATTGGCACTTTTAATTTTTTCAAACATTATTCTAAACTTGACAGAATCTCATTTTATTTAAATCATCCATATAAAAAGCTATAATTTAGACTGTGTAGAAGATCACTTAAAACTAGTTGCACTCCTGACATGAATCAAATGCTTCTGTGAGAGATATTTTATGTATCTCAAACAGGTAAATGGGTTTTATCTGTTCTCTTGGTCAGTCTCTGTTGAAATAGAAAGACAAATGTGATATTAGTTACATTTAAAAGAAAATATGTCCAAGAAAATATCAAATGTTGCACTCCTGACATTTGAGGGTGCTGCCTTTAATGTGACATTCTTGGCCTTGCTACTGATTTTAGTGTATCCTTTAACTATGGTTTTGAAGCAGTAATAATGTATTAAGATTTATTTATACCCCATATCTTTGAAAACTAAAAGACAAAATTTCTACAATGTAAATTAGGAAAACTTGCATAAATGTTTGCTGCACTCCTGACTAGGTACATCTTTTTGACAAAGTCATATTTTTATGCAATAATAAATGGGAAGCATGATCTATTGCTATCTTAAAGTATGTCAACATATCAAAGTTTGTGATGAAATAGATTTTGATAACATATTGTTTGATTTAGCACTGTGGTAGGTTGTTGAAAATTAAGGATTTTTAAAGTGTCACAAAAAAGGGTTCCACTCCTGACAATTTTGACATGTTTTTTGGACATATTTTTTTTGTTATTCTAGATATCTTAAAGATTTTTTGCAGTGACAAACATCAAATCATTACATATCTTTTGAACTATTTAGATCCAATAAAATTATAAAAATTAGTAAATTAGACAGCTATAGCAGTAGGAGCCATTATTTTTGAAACTGTCCTTATACATTATACGCAGTCCTCACGATGAGCACCAGTCCACCAGCCCAAGACCAGTAAAACTTTGTTTGGAGCATTAAATTTTTCAGTTTTTATTTAGAACATATATAAAAATAAATTCAATAATTTGCTTCGAAACAGTAAATTCAAATTTTCATTTCGAGGACTGTTAAATACATTATTATTCTTGAAAAGTCAGATATGTCGCTTTGGAGTACAGTTGTTACTGTTATGCGTTGAGGAGCAAGCTGAACCTTTTTAACAGGTACAACTCTTCTCGAAAGGATCATAACATTATAATTATAACATTTCTATCTGAATGTTCTAATATTAAAACATAAATCTGAATTAAAGAAAAAGCAGAAATATGTACATGGAAAGATTGTGTAAAAGAGGTATTGATTTCCATCTTGACCTAATATACAGAGCACACTTTCCTGTGTCATCGTCTAATATATGTGGCTTTGTAATATGCGATTTTGGGAAAAGTCGTCTGCTGTGAAACTGGCAATTGCTCTGGATATAGGGCAATTTCTCACTTAAAATATTTCTTCATTTCATCCCGATTGGACAAAAAACAGGGTTGTCACGGGTAATTTTTGTTTCTGCTTGGCTGATATTTGAAAAACCTTCTCCTCTGAAGTTGGTGGCACAATGAATGGTTACTTTATAGGAATGATGTATGGAAGATCCTGTACAAAATTTTTATATTTCATGCCGATCAACTAATATGGCCGTCATAGGCAGTTCTTCTTTGTGATTGGCCAATTTAAAAAAAAATCTTTTCTAAAACCATTTGGCCAGATTTAATTAGTATTAATTTCTTTGTAGGTTCAAGAGGATCTACACCATCACAGCAACCCAACAGAAAGTCACCTAATGATAATGCAGAGAAACCACCAGAGTCTCAATCTCAATCCAGACACGACCTTAGACCACCACAAAGACCTAAATCAACATCATCTTACTCAAGAGGTAACACAGTTGTAGCAGTGATTGGCATTACCACGCGCCCCACGCCATAGTCGCATTACCTGATGAAATGGTGCATTTCCACATAAAAACCGCATCATATGCACGCATTTGTTTTCTGATGAAGTCAGAGGTACATACAGCCAAACCGTTATCAAGACTGCATGGACATAGTCCCATTGAAAAAAAATTTAATCCCAATAACTGTTATCGAATTTATAATTTAGTTTTTATTTCAAGATATCTGAAAGTTCAACTGCAAATCACAACATCGATATCTGGTACCTTGTGTACATACAATTGTATGCCTTTACATATGGAATTCAGGCTTAAATAAATCGTAAACCAGTTTCAAAAACTGATATATCTGATAACCGCAAAGTACAACAACGAGCAACAATGGACTAATAACACTTTTCCGGCTGGAAGTACCGATCAACATGTCACTTTCCCGTGTTTTTTTTACTTTCCATGGGAAATGGGAATATTCATGCATTGCATAGTGTTTATCATGCATATCAGATGAATATTTTTGTCCAGATCAAGGTTAAGCCAAGAATTAAAAAAAAGTGTTAAGTTCAAGCTTGTATGTGCTTCATCATATGTATTCGAACAGAAGGGTGTGAGTTGTCAAATAGTTTATATATCTCCTCCACCCATAAATTAAAGTTTGTTTTTATTCTACATTATTTTTCACACTGGATTTTGGCACATTGCCCATTCATATCAAAAATGTCCCATTGACAAGGAAGGAAAGGGGGCCATAGTCCCATTGAAATTTGTTTAATCCCAATCACTGTTTTTGACACAGGATTTGACATTGGAGGTTAGAATTTCTAGTATCTGGAAACAAAAGCAAAAACAGGATAAAGCTAAATATATAATTTTTTTTCAACATTAGGAATCAGAATCGATCATCGAATTGGGTGCCTACATCTGACTGAATAGTCAATGTTTCTGATGATTGTTGTACCACTTATGGTTGCCCAAAATAAATATCTTTATTTCAACTTTTGTTAAATTTACTCATAAAAAAAGGCATTAGTGTTTAGACATTTTGTCTTCTGTTGTTTTTTTTTTTGTGTAAACAGGCGATCTTGATTGATTTTCAAAGGAAGGGTATGATATAAAAAAAATGTTATGTAATTCACTCAGCCAATCCAAATTATATATTTTGTAGCCATTCATTGTTGGACAGCAGCTTTTAGCAAATCAGCCCCCTTCCACTATACACAAGAACATCAGATAATATCTATTTAAAATTACAATCACTTGATTAGCTGGTAAGAAATTGTTCAATAGTTACAGAAGACTACTTTATTCAACTTTTAGCTCTTCCAATACCAATTTTACAGAATAGAAAAACTTTAAAAATCGGTTGAGCAATTGCAAAACTGGAATGACAAATTGGCTAGTATGAATTCTCCTGTTGCCTGACCAATCTGGTAAACAATAACAGGTCAGGGAATAGGTAACCATTAAGGTACGAGGGTTGTCCGTAAAGTTCGTGGATTATCTCAATAAAATCTGACTGACATGTCCGAAATAATAGAAACTAGGATATAATTAATTACATGATTTACTGATTAATTGTACAAAATTTTATCACAGTACATGCTTAAATAATCATATTTTCATCAATTTAAAAATCAATAGAAACTCGCACACGGAGCAACGTGACAAAAATTCCTGACGTTCAATGACGTCAACAGTAGTAAAAGCTAACTTTTCTCGACGTAGTCCCCGTTCAACTCGACACATTTCTTACATCTCTTTAGCCAGTCATCAAATATTTTATCAAATTGTTCCATTTTCATATTTAGAATTATATTCGTCACTCCTGTCTTCCGGTAAATCATTTAACCTTTGTCCACGGAGAAATGATTTAATGTACGGAAATACAGCAAAATCCATTGGCGCTAAGTCAGGGTTGTATGGAGGATGCTTCAGAAACTCGAATCCAAGTAAATCTAATTCTAGTTGAGTTGTTTGGGAAGTATGTGCCGGTGCATTATCTTACTGTAGTATCACTTGGTCTAGATTGGTCATAGTAGTGAAACCAGCTTTCGTCAGTTGTAATTATTCGGTCTAGAAATCTTATGCTTTTTTGATAAATTCTTTTGACAATTCCACTCTTTTTGTTAAATGTTACGCTGTAAGAATTCGCAGTAACCATCTAGCACATACTCGGTTCATATTTAAATCATTTGCTAAAATTTGGTGCACTGTAGTCTTAGAAATTCCACATTTGTCTGCAACTTCACGGACTATTAGCCGCCGATCACCGTTAATAACGTCCTGAACTTCATTTTTTACAGCATTGAATTCTCTAAAAGATGGTCTGCCTTCCCGCTCATCGTCTGCTAAACTGTCTGTTCCGTCCGCAAACCCTTTGTGCCACTTGAATATCAATGAACGGCTTACTTTACTATGTTTCTCTGACTGTTTTAAGAACTTGTGCGTTTCTGTTGGCGTTTTTCCGATGTCCACGCAAAATTTTATCACTGCCTGCTGCTCCACCTTTTCCGCAAACGTCCCTTTTTTTTTTAGTAATGCCGATACTGTCTTCAGCACTTCAAATCCAGATTTCTCAGCCATTTCAAAACTTTGACTTTTCAAATTTAGCAGGTGTAACATCAAGACAATTGTCGACATCATAGTGTAAGTTTCAGGTGAATTTTTGCGGAGCTTGATTAAAAATTAAAAACAGCGACTTGCATGTTATGTGGTATTTTTGTCGCATTGCTCCGGGTGTGAGTTTCTATTGATTTTTAAATTGATGGGAATACGATTATTTAAGCATGTACTGTGATAAAATTTTGTAAAATTAATCAGTAAATCATGTAATTAATTATATCCTAGTTTCAATTTTTTCGGACATGTCAGTCAGATTTTATTGAGATAGACCACGAACTTTACGGACAACCCTCGTATATGATGTTTATTTTTTCACATTAAAACCATGGAACAAATTTTGTCCATTAATTTGTGAAATGTTTCCAGCAGTTATAAATATATCCACTGCATTCTATAAAAAAGTCAATTCTTTCCTTTTCAGGTTTTGGAATATTTCCTTGGATCCTATGTCTTTCAGTTTTGACCGTTTCTAGTGCTACTAGTCAACCAATAGCAAGAAAAGGTTAGTACATAACGTAACAAAACATTTGCCAAAAGTAAGTAATCAAAACCATGGGGTAGACATTTTTAACCAGAATTTAAAAGGATTATGGGTGTTTTATGCCAATATCAGCAACATTTCAGTAATATCATGTCTGTCAGTTTTATTGGTAGAGGAAAATATGTTGTTCAGAGAGAACCACATTATTGGACTGATATGTACTGTTCATGGATGTTTCAGGGTAATTTTTTATCATCCTTCTAGGGGAGATAGATATCTTGTTTTTGTACTTCCTGTCTCGCAGTCTCAAAAGCTAATTGTCCCCCGACGCTTCGTCGAAGGGGACTATAGAAATGGGTATCGTCCGTCCGTCCGTATGTCTGTCCGTCCGTCCGTCCGTGTGCTTTTTGGTTTCCAGATGATAACTTGTGAATGAAAAGTCAGATTGAAGCTAGGTTTGGTATGTAATTGTATCTCATGAATATCTAGGTCAAGTTCGATAATGATGATTTTTCGACAAATCTAACCAGAGTTATTGCCCTTTTTTTACTTCAAAATGGTCCTTGGACGATCCCCTTTCAGAATTATGAGTCATACAGGCTCACCTGACCCTCTAGTTTACAGTAGTTTCAAAATTTAATCTTACGATATAACCTTGGCGTCGGGGGACCAGTGGCCAACTGCCTTTTATTTTAAATTGGAGTTTTTTATTACTTCTCAACCTTGTGTATTAATATTTGGAGATATTGATACCATTTCGACAGTTTGATTGGACCATTTGTGCAGAAGTAATTGTCCTTTTTAGCCGAGTTGCGTCAAAGTCGAACTCGGCTTATAATAATATGATGAATGGCGTCCGGGCGCAATTGTTTCCGCACAATATCTTAAGAATGAAATATCTGATCTAAATGAAACTTGGTACACACATGCCAGGTGGTGAGTGGAGGAAGCCTATTGATAATGAGGTTTGTAGGACAAAGGTCAAGGTCACAACTTCTAAAAATAGAACACAATTTTTATACTTTTTTTTGTTTCCGCACGATATCTTAAGAACAAAATGTCAGATCTAAATGAAACTTGGTACACACATGCCTGATCGTGACAGGAGGAAGCCTATCAATATTGAGGTTTGTAGGACAAAGGTCAAGGTCACAACTTCTAAAAATAGAACACAAATTTGATACTTTTTTTTGTTTCTGCATAATATCAACGAAGTGTTAGATCTAAATGAAACTTGGTACACACATGCCTGATGGTGAGAAGAGGAAGCCTATCAATATTGAGGTTTGTAGGACAAAGGTCAAGGTCACAACTTCTAAAAATAGAACAAAAATTAGATACTTTTTTCGTTTCCTCATATCTTTAGAACGAAATGTTGGATCTAAATGAAACTTGGTACACACATGCCTGATGGTGAGAGGAGGAAGCCTATTGATATTAAGGTTTGTAGGTCAAAGGTCAAAGTCACATTGTCCATCCACATGTTCGCAACTCAGCTTTCGCACCTTTGGTGTGTTACTGATTTTTGACTCTTTTTCATGAAAAAGTGTGTACGCACAACAATTCCTACATTTTAATGGGAATTCCTCAAAGCTTAAAATGGTTGCTTTTTACCATATTCAGATTTCAATATTGTTATCGCAGTTTGATTTGGACCATATTTGAGTTATTGCCCTTTTTGACTCAGAATTATTCATGCAACTCTTCCTACATTTTAAATGATTTTTTTTTTTTTGAAAGTTTGCATGCTTCAGGGCTTCCACTACTTTCAAATTAGAGGGAGAAGTGACTTCTCTTTCAGAGAGCTCACAGGGAGACAAGAGAGAGAAGTGGGGAGACTTCTGGGAGAAGTTAATTGCGCTTAATCGAAACAATGTTTCACAACCCCTCTGATTACCCTGCCAAATTTAGTAAATAGTTAAAAAGCTGTCTGAACTGATTTGTTCTGGGTTTTTTTATTCTGTCTACCTTGACTATTGAAGTCTTGCATACCTGTGGTTTTTATATGTACCCCCACCCTTCTTTTTTTTTTTCGACGCTTCGTCGAAGGGGACTATAGAAATGGGTGTCGTCCATCCGTCCGTGTGCTTGGTTTCCAGATGATAACTTGTGAATGAAAAGTCAGATTGAAGCTAGGTTTGGTATGTAAGTGTATCTTATGAATATCTAGGTTAAGTTCGATAATGACAATTTTTCGACAATTTTTACTAGAGTTGTGCCCCTTTTTACCTCACCTGACCCAAAGGGTCAGGTGAGCTATTGCCATCACTTGGCGTCCGTAAACATTTCAATCTTCTTCTAGAGAACCACTGAAGCAAATGGGACCAAACCTGGCAGGAATGTTCATTTGCATGGTTTAACCAAGTGTTGTTACTTTCGTTACGATCGGTTATCCAACATGGCTGCCAGAGGGTCATAAAAGCCTCTGATTGACTGAAATTTTTAATGATCTTTTTCTCCGATACTACATGGAGAATGGAATTGAAAATTGTCATGAATGATCATTGCAAGCTGCTAACCAAGTGTTGTTACTTTTTGGACCGATTGAAAATCCAAGATGGCCACCAGCGGGGACATAATTTAACATAGCGACCCTATGGGAAATATGTAAAACAAACTTCTTCTCAAGAACCACTGGATGGATTGGAATCATTCTTGGCAGAAATGTTCCTCACAAGGTTCTGATCAATTGTTACTTTTTGTTCCGATCGGTTATCCAATATGGCTGCTAGGGGCCATAATAGCCTCTGATTGGCTGAAATTTCGAAGATTTTCTTCTCCGATACTACATGGAGGATGGAATTGAAAATTGTCAAGAATGATCATTGCAAGCTGCTAACCAAGTGTTGTTACTTTTTGGACCGATTGAAAATCCAAGATGGCCACCAGCGGGGGACATAATTTAACATAGCGACCCTATGGGAAATATGTAAAACAAACTTCTTCTCAAGAACCACTGGATGGATTGGAATCATACTTGGCAGAAATGTTCCTGACAATGTTCTGATCAATTGTTGTTACTTTTTGTTCCGATCGGTTATCCAATATGACTGCCAAGGGCCATAATAGCCTCTGATTGGCTGAAATTTCAAAGATCTTCTTCTCCGATACAACATGGAGGATGGAATTGAAAATTGTCATGAATGATCATTGCAAGCTGCTAACCAATTGTTGTTACTTTTTGGACAGATTGAAAATCCATGATGGCCACCAGCGGGGGACATAATTTAACATAGTGACCCTATGGGAAATATGTAAAACAAACTTTTTCTCAAGAACCACTGAATGGATTGGAACCATACTTGGCAGAAATGTTCCTTACTAGGTCCTGATCAAGTTTTGTTACTTTTTGTTCTGATCGGTCATCCAACATGGCTGCAAGTGCCTATAAAAGCCTCTGATTGGCCGAAATTTCAAAGATCTTCTCAGATACTACATGTAGGATGGAATTGTAAGTTTTCAAGAATGATCATTGCAAGATGCTAACCAAGTGTTGTTACTTTTTTGGCTGATCGAAAATCCAAGATGGCTGCCAACGGCAAGTCATAGTTTAATGTATGACCCTATGGGAAATATGATAAAAAAAAAATCTCAAGAACTACTGAAGGGATTATTGGAACCAAACTTGACAGAAATGTTCCTTACAAGGTCCTAATCAAATGTTACTTTTTTTTCAGATCGGCCATCCAACATGGCTGCCACAATGAACCCAGGTGAGCGATTACAGGCTCCTGGGAGCCCCTTTTTATACTTCAAAATTGCTAAATATTTGGTTTCCAGGTGATAACTTGGGAACAAATAGTCAGATTGAAACTAGATTTGGTATGTAAGTGTATCTCATGAATATCTAGGTCAAGT
>MJUT01000158.1:541315-552980 GCA_002080005.1 Gigantidas platifrons
ACAAAAATGGACTAATCCTTTATAGGTAGTACCAGGTATTACCTGTTGTCAGGTGATATATTTGAAATCAACAACCTATATGTCTCGATTTGACTATCATTATGACTACACGTGTTCGAAAAAAAATCTTAAAAATGCCGAAATCGCCCTCTCTTACAGCAAGGGAACAAGAAATGATTAGAAGTCTTAATGACTACTTTGATAGCTAGATGTACGCAAAGCACATTTTCATAGTAGTAAGGCGCGTCGAGTCGCGACGGCCTTAAATCTTCCTTTGAGTACCGTGTACAAAGTACTGGGTGACCATGGTGACCCAACTACCATGGCAATAGAGGACAAAATAATACCTGACAAAAACACCAACAGGTTAGGTATGATGATTTCACCATGGGTGTGATAAGAAGGAGAGTAATGAGGTGTTATATAGGGAAAGGGAAACCGTTACGATAGACTGCTTAGTTGAACGGCTGAATGCAGAGGTAAACGACACCAATTTCTCAAAGACTTTGGTATGGAGGGCCCTTAAGATTATGGGATTTAAATTTAAGAAAACAAAGGATGACAGAAAAAAGGTGTTTGAAAGGTTTGATGTAATATAGCCAGTAGACATTTCTTTCTCAGGACAATTAAAGGGTACAGGGAGCAGGGGTTCCAAATCGTGTACGTGGATGAAACCTGGGTAAATAAAAACGATTCTCCCTTCAAGAAATGGACAAGCCCTGAGGGTGAAACAAGTAACCCCCCTCCCAGTGGAAAAGGGAAACGCCTTATTATTCTTCATGCAGGGTCTCCCGAGTCGGGTTTCATAGATGGGTGTGAACTTGTATTTAAGGCAAAGAAGGGGGAGGGCGACTATCATGCCGAAATGAATACTACCGTGTTCATGGACTGGTTTACCAACACATTAATCCCTTCTTTAGATTCTCCACTAAAAATGTTTTAAAATCTTCTCCTCTGAAACCAGTAAACCAATATAGCAAACATGTCATCGATGGTCCTTCGGTGGTCAACTTCCAAAATTGTGTTCAGTGACCCCAATCTCGGTCCAAAATGGCCACCGTCAGCGGCCATAGTTTTAACATAGGACCCAATGGGAAAATTTTTTAAAAGTCTTCTCTTCTGAAACCAGTCAGCCAATTTAAAGGATGTTCCTTGGGTAGTATATACTTTCAAAATTGTGTCCAGTGACCACAACCTTCATCCAAGATGGCTACCATGAGCAGACATAGTTTTAACATAGAACCCTATGGGATTTGAATAGTAACTTAGATGTATTCATATCAGGTGAGCGATACAGGCTCACCTGAGCCTATAGTTTCATCAAATTTTCAAAATGTTAATACTTTTCATTCTTTATTTCAACAACTATTAGAGATAGATGATAAGTTGAAACTGCAAAAATGCGCAGCATGTCAAGATCTACCTACCCCACAATTGTAAAGAAAATCTAATTACCCATCTTGGAGTTATTGCCCTTTTTAGCTCACCTTGCCAAAGGCCATGTGAGCTTTTGCCATCAGGTTTCGTCCGTCGTCTGTCGTCATCTTCCATCGTAAACTTTTCACATTTTAATCGTCTCCTCAGAAACCACTGGGCCAATTTAGAACAAACTTTGGTTAAATGGTCCTTGGATGGCCCCCTTCCAAAATTGTGTCTGGTGATTCCGACTTCTGACCAAGATGGCCACCAAGCTAAAATTGAAAAAAGGGGAGATGAAATTGAAAAAAAATCTTCTCTGAAACTACTGAGCCAGTCTCAACCAAACTTTGCTGAAATGATCCTTGGGTGGTCCCCTTCCAAAATTGTGTCTGGCATTTCAGACCTCCGATCAAGATGGCCACCACAGCCGAACTTAATTTAACATAGGACCCTATGGGAAATTCCCATACAAATCTTCTTGTCTGAAACCATTGGCTCAATTGGAACCAAACCTTGATAAAATAGTCATTGGATGGTTCTCTTCCAAAAATGGGACTGGTGGTTCGGCCCTTCGACCAAGATGGCCCCCACTGCCGAACTTGGCTTAACATAGGACCCTATGAGGAATTCACATAAAAATCTTCTTGTCTGGAACCAGTTGCTCAATTGGAAGGAAACTTTGATAAAATATTTATTGGATGGTCCTCTTCCAAAATTGTGTCTGGTGGTCCCGCCCTCTGACCAAGATGGCTGCACAGCTGAACTTAGTTTAACATAGGACCCTATGGGAAATTCACATAAAAACCATATTGTCTGGAACCAGTAGCTCAATTAGAACCAAACTTTGATGGAATAGTCATTCGATGGTCCTTTTTCAAAATTGTGTCCGGCAGTCACGCACTCCCACCAAGATGGCCACCACAGTGCAGTTGCGTTGTTATTGAAAGCAGCTTTGATCCAGGTGAGCGATTACAGGCTCCTGGGAGCCTCTGGTTTTTTTAATCCCTACGTATTTTAGAACTCTATATGTTGTATATATGTATATACTTTTTGATTTGGACTAGTTTTTCAATTTGAAATTGTTATCTCATTGTGTCATTTCTTGATATATGTTTTATTGTACATGTATATTGTATTTTTTGCACTGTAAAGCGCTTATAGTAACATTGTTTTAGATTAAGTGCTATAGAAGAATTGTAATAATAATAATAATAATAATAAATAACATCCTTCAATGGATTTTGACCAAACTTGATACATACTTAGTCCTTAAGAGAATCTGGAACCCTATTGATTTTCAAGGTGATAGGTCAAAGGTCAAGGTCACCGGGTCAAATTTTTATGGCATAATATCCTTGTGAACACTCTAGAATCAACATCCTTCAATGGATTTTGACCAAACTTGGTACATACTTAGTCCTTACGAGAATCTGGAACACTATTGATTTTCAAGGTCATAGGTTAAAGATAAAGGTCAACGGGTCAAATTGTTACAGCATAACATCCTTGTCAGGGCTAGAAATTAACTTTTTTCACCACAAGCAAAACTTTGCTAGTTAAATAAAAATCTACTAGCAAATAGCTGGCTGTCCTGACTAGCAACCAAATTTAGCAAAAAATGTATGTTATTTTTATTGAAATATGTAACAATAAGACTGCAAGGTTTTATGTGTTTTATTAAATTAAGCAATTCACTGTCTCTGACTATATTATCACATTGTGAAAGGCGTCCTTCACCATTAAGTAAGTCGCTCCTGGACATTCTGGCTTCCATGATTTACTTCTTAAAAGAAACATGTACCTGATATAAACAAACAAGCATTAATATTTCCTGGAGAATGGCCATATGATAAAAAACATACACAGTGTTTTAAACAATGTTTTATTGGATAAGGGTAATAACAAAATTACCGAACATGGACATTAATATAAAGAGCCACACACTGTACCCTCAAATGAAAAAAGCTGTGGGTATGCTTGCATCACTGTGCATGTACTGAACATCTCAAATAATTATAATTATTACCAAGATAATAATTAATGACTGGCTTGTTTGTTTTATCTTTCATTATGTAATGTGACAGAATAATTATTGTAAAGCCAGTAAAGGAAATATTCCTGTCTGTTAATTGTTTTTGCTTTTTTTTGTGTGAAAATTGTATAAAAGAGATGAGTTAGAGTTAATTAAGCTGGAAACAGAGCAATAATAACTATTTGAATAAAATTATGAGATCACTTCTATTAAAAACACGATATTTGATTTATTGATTTCACATTGGGGTCTGAACATATAAAAAACTTGGGTTATTTCAGGACTTCATTTTTTTTTAATGTAGACAGATGAGGTATAGTTGTTTCGTAAGAATATGAAAGCTTTGGTAGTATAAATGAAAAAGTAATTCCAGACCCTGCCTACTCTACAATGTAGCTAGGCCAAAGTGGAAAAAAACTTGGATAAACGAAAATCGTAATCATGCCATTCTTGCAAGCAGACAGGCTGCTGTCACAACGATTTCACAATTATTTCCTCTTAATCATTGTAAACACTATAATCACAATTATAAATCTACCTGAAACTTGGCGAAAGAATTTCGTAATTTTTGTAACGTCGCGATCGTGATCAGAAACTTTTCTTCTTTTTGACATTTCGACTGGTAACTTGAACTGTAAAAATTACAACCAGATGTTATTTTAAAAATCCGGAACCAGTATGGTTGTTCGTATTTCTCGAACAGAGACGTAAATATTTGAATTTCTTGGACAAATACGTAACTATACCGTCCTTTTTTATGAAGTCAATGCGATCTTTACCAATCTTAGGAGAAAACAAATTTACACGTTTCTGATAGTTCAGATACGATTCTGAACACACAATTTTTTACAACTAGCAAAATTCTGCTAGTTCTAACTTTATTCACTAGCAAGATTAAGGCAAATTGAAATTTCAACTAGCAATTTGCCTGCTTGCTAGCGTTAAATTTCGAGCCCTGCTTGTGAACACTCTAGAATCAACATCCTTCAATGGAATTTGACCAACCTTGGTACACACTTAGTCCTTAAGAGAATCTGAAATCTTATTGATTTTCAAGGTCATAGGTCAAAAGTCAAGGTCACCAGGTCAAATTTATAGGCTAGGGGATACACCACGCTTTGTATTGCCCTTGTTATAAGTCAAAATGAGGTGAAATTTAAACAAAAGCTACATTTGTATATGGCAATGAGTAGTATAACATATATTCTGGGGTTTTTTTCTGAAGCATTTAGTTCAACCAATTTATACCGATGGCAATTTTGCATATTTTGAGGAGAAAAAATACCATAATATCTTTTGCTCAGAAGTGAGCTGAAGTTTTCTTTGATCCAAGAAGGCTGACATTACTATTAGCAGAAATTTTAAATGGCAAAAAAAAAGAAAAAGAATCTGCTGAAATATTTCTATGAAATTGAAAAGTCGAATTGAAAACCTAGTGAGCAATTACAGGCTCCTTAGAGCCACTGGTGTCAACTTCCTAATTAGGTGGTCCTCATTTACAACTACCTGTGTAATCAGTGCCTATCACCACTAAAGTTGTTAGTTCGAACCCTATTCATGTCGAGGTGTACTCAATACAGTTTGACAGTGACTTGAGACAGGTCGCTGGTTTTTTCCGGGTACTCCGGTCTCCTCCACCAATAAAACTGATCACCACGATATAACTGAAATATTGTTGAAAGTGGAGTTAAACACCATTAACCTAAACCTAATGGATGCTCAGTCTTTGCTTTCCCAAAAGGGGAGACATATCTTTATGAGTCTGAAACGGCCCATTTTAACGGATTGAAGTTGAAGGTAGAACCTTAAATATAAAAATGAATTAAATATTTTTTCAAGACTTGATTGAACACAAACTGTGTGTGTCACAACCAACAAGCAATATACATGATTTCATTTTGATAAGAAGGGACCCGGGTGGCTCAATGAGTTATGTAGTTGGATTACCTAACAACTCATACAAGCCTATCACCAATGCGGCTTGGATTCGCACCCGGCTTTGTAAATTACAAAAAAGGGTGCACTCAACTTGACAGTTGATTGCCCATGATCGGTGGTTTTCTCCGAGTACCCTGGCTTCTTCAACCACTAAAACTGGTCACCATGTATGCTATGATTGTCAATATTAAAAAAAATCTTCTACACCAATTGCAACATCAGAGTGATACGTGTTCATGTGTTTCAATAGTTTTTGCAAGTAATTTGATATTCTGTTATTTTTTCAGTTGATTGGCAGTTGGGGCAGTCGGATTCAATGGGGCTTGTATTAGGAGGAACATGGAACCTGATATGTTCAAGTAACGATTCGATTGAAAACGGAGCATGTATATGGTCTAGACGTAATTTTACGTCAAACAAAACAGATACAATTAATCTTGGTAATAAGACAATTGATTCCAAAAAATTTGAAATTGATGGTGCACATGGATCAATTCTGGTGATAAAAAACTTGAATGAAGAGGATATTAGGAATTACTGTTATTACTGTAGAATAGGCAAAACTTACTCTAGATGTAAAAATATATCGGATGAGAAAAACCATATTGGTTAGTATTATTATAGTTATTAATTTTTAGCTCAACTGACCCGAAGGGTCATGTGAGCTATTGCCATCACTTGGCTTCCGTCGTCCGTCCGTAAACATTTCAATCTTCTTCTAGAGAACCACTGAAGCAAATGGGACTGAGCGTGGCAGGAATGTTCATTTGCATGGTCTAACCGAGTGTTGTTACTTTCGTTTCGATCGGTTATCCAACATGGCTGGCAGGGGCTATAAAAGCTTCTGATTGGCTGAAATTTTTAATGATCTTCTTCTCCGATACTACATGGAGGATGGAATTGAAAATTGTCATGAATGATCATTGCAAGCTGCTAACCAAGTGTTGTTACTTTTTGGACCGATTGAAAATCCAAGATGGCCGCCATCGGGGGACATAATTTAACACAGCGACCATATGGGAAATATGTAAAACAAACTTCTCAAGAACCACTGGATGGATTGGAACCATATTTGGCAGAAATGTTCCTGACAAGGTTCTGATCAATTGTTGTTACTTTTTGTTCCGATTGGTTATCCAATATGGCTGCCAGGGGCCATAATAGCCTCTGATTGGCTGAAATTTCAAAGATCTTCTTAGGTGGTCATCTTTCAGAATTGTGTCCGACGACCCTGGCCACCAACCAAGATGGCTGCCATTACTAAAAATAGAAAATTCGGCAAAAAATCACTTCAAAATTATCTTCTCTGAAACTGCTAGACCAATTGGGCCCAAACTATGGTGGAATGGTCTTCAGATGGTCCTCTTTCAGAATTGTGTCCGACGACTTCGGCCGCCAACCAAGATGGCGACCGCTTCTAAAGATAGAAAATTTAGCAAAAAATCACTTAAAAATTATCTCTTCTAAAACTGCTGGGCCAATTGGGCCCAAACTATGGTGGAATGGTCTTTAGGTGATCCCCTTTCAGAATTATGTCCGATGACCCCGGCCGCCAACTAAGATGGCTGCCGTTACTAAAAATAGAAAATTCGGCCAAAAATCACTTACAAATTATCTTCTCTGAAACTGCTGGGCCAATTGGGCCCAAACTATGGTGGAATGGTCTTTAGGTGGTCATCTTTCAGAATTGTGTCCGACGACCCCGGCCGCCAACCAATGTGGCCACCGTTACTAAAAATAGAAAATTTAGCAAAAAATCACTTAAAAATTATCTCCTTTGAAACTGCTGGGCCAATTGAACCCAAACTATGGTGGAATGGTCTTTAGGTGATCCCCTTTCAGAATTCTGTCCGACGACCCGGCTGCCAACCAAGATCTCCGCCATTACTAAAAATAGAAAATTTGGCAAAAAATCACTTAAAAATTATCTTCTCTGAAACCGCTGGGTCAAATGGGCCCAAACTATGGTGAAATGGTCTTTAGATGGTCTACCTTCAGAATTATATCCGACAACCCCGCCCGCCAAAGAAGATGGCGGCCATTGCTAAAAATAGAAGATTCGCCAAAATTCACTTAAAAATTATCTCCTCTGAAATTGTTGGGCCAACTTTGAGCCAGGTGAGCGATTACAGGCTCCTAGGAGCCTCTAGTTTAATTTCCATCCCAATTTGATTGCATTTTTTTCAAAAGTTATTGATGGGTCGTAAAAAAATTTTGTATTTTATTTCTAAAAGGAACCCAAATTTTGAAATTACATATATTTGGAAGGCATATCGAATTTTTTTTCTTTTTGTCCAATTTGAACACTTTTTTTCCCATTGAACTGAGAGCTTCCAGTAGTGTTTTGACAGATTTCTTGTATCTCTTGGGGTTGAAACTTAAGAGGGACAATAAAAGCTGAATTCCAAAATTTAAACTTTCTGATTTTTCATCCTTTTTAAATGTACAATCAAACCTGATTTAAGTAGCCACTGAAGGGAAATTTAAAAGTGGCTGCTTAATAGAGGTGACCTTTAATTCAAGGTTCAAGTTTAGGGGTGGGGGGGTATATAGGAATCACCTTGTCCGTCCGTCCATTAACCTTGTAAGCGCAACTCCTCCTAAACGGCTTCTTAGATTTTTGTGAAACTTTACACAGTTGTAGTACAGTACCTGCAGATGTGCATGAAGAAATATGGTCATTGTCCAAAATTTAGAAGGGGAGATAATTCAACTTATACTTTCACGAAAAGGGGGGATGACATGTACCTTGTAAGCGCAACTCCTACTAAACTGCAAGCGGGGGGTATCACTCAGTGAGGTCACTCACAGTTCTAGTTAAACAGACATGGATATAAAGCCATAAAATTTACTCACCTGTTCACTTGCCTGTAAATTTTCACACCTTAAACTGTTAATAATTAGGTTGAAGTCCAAAATCCATACCAATCAACTGCTAATTAACACAATTACCTTCGGGACATTTTAGCGTTTACCAGCAAAATGTGTATTGGCACAAGGGAGATAACTGTGATCACATGACATGACCGCTAAATTAAGGAAAAATATAATTTTGGGATCAAAATGGCTGACCGCGTTCCGGAGGTGACTGCTTATTTCAGTTTAATTTCTGCAGGAAAACCCATCGGAGGGATCTGAAAGGAAGGTTTGACTGTACTGGTCAGCGAGTAGTTCTCGCCATTTTTTACGTTTTTGATCCAATATTTTTAAGAAGCAGACGAGAAACCGTTGTTTCACCCCATTCTTATTTTGCATGAACCATAACGATTTAACTACGAAATGAATTTTCATAAAGGAGAGCGCACGCTGATCGGGGATCCATTATTATGATGTTGCGTTTTTTTAGCAGAAAATGACCGCAGCAGAAGCAATTCTCGCCAACTTTCAGAAATATTGTTTTTAGTGAAGCTAAAGCATCAAAAGGAAAAAAAAACGACATTTTAGAAAATTAAAACCCTTTCTTAATAAACTTCGCACAGTTATTGGAATTGATAGTCTTATGGTCTGTATACTTTTTTGTGAAATTTCGATTTTTCATTCCAGAGTTATGGGAAAGAAAGTCTACAAATATTGTATGAATGTTGATGACGGGCGTATCATGCGCTCATGGCGCAGCTGTTTATTTTTTTATATTTGCAAATGAAATTATATTTCTAACATCCATTAAAAGTATATTAAGTACAGTGAAAACTAAATAAAATCATCAAATTTGTAGATTTCTGATCGAAAAACAAATACGCATTCACGGTAATGACATGGTGCTGCTCTGACTTATACTGACTTATCAATACTGCAGTGATGATGACAAAATGCAGCCTTCTATCCAAGATTAAGCATTATAGCTAAAAAAAATATCTTGCCATTCCAGCATCGTATGTACCCTCAGAACGAGTATTTAGTCTTGCGGATCATTTAGTGAACAAAGAGGGCTCGCCTCAGTCCTTCAAATATTGGCAATATCATTTCATGAATAAAAACATGGAATACTACTGGTAATAATGCTGATAACTATACACTATAAGAGTGTGGATGACAATGTTCTGTTTTCTATGGACTGTTCAATCAAATTTATTTATGTTTGATGTTGTTTGTTGTTGAATTTTCCCCAGAATTTATTAAAGTTTGTTCACTGTCTATGGATTTATAATATGATGTGATAAAGGCAGTCAGTTACCACTAATTATTTAAGGTACTGTACCACTAATCAATCTAGTAATGAAACATAATTCAGGCCTCAATAATATAAAAACAATACATTAATACATTCAGACAATAGTTTAACATGTTTAATTTGGTTAAATAACCTTAAAATAAAGTACAAACCTGACAAAAAACATACACAATATTATATATATGAGGTATTATGTAAAATTTGCATAAAATAGGTCGTTTTCAACAAAACTTTTTTTTTGATTATAACCGATAATTAGTTATTCATGTGAAACCGATGATCGATTATGAAATTCCTTGCGATTCCCATCACTAGTTTTACCCCAAGCCAATACACATAATTGAACTAGTCTATTATTCATCTACTACCCGGAATAGTCCATTTTATATCAATTGTTAGTTACACATATAGAAACCAATGTTTTGTTTTGTTCTAAGTTACACATGACAGTGGGAAAGCCGCCGACATTGAAGAGTTCCATTCTGTAGTCACGCGGGAAAGGGGAGATAATTGTGAAAACCACCATGGCGTCACTGTCATTTTGTAAACGATCGCGAGGCCGTATTTCAAATACGAAAATAAGCAACATCTGAATGAATTCGATCATAATATTCATCGTAGCTTTGTTAATGATCATGTGTTTGATGTAACTTAACCAATAAAACATGTACAAAACGTCTAACTGCTCGAAATATCAAAAATATCAAACGACGCCAAATGTCAATAAAAATATGGCGGGTAATACCCTGGTCTTAAGTTGACTGACACAAATGCGTCCTAAAAACCGACGAAGGTTGAAATATACTTAAATCGAAAGAATAAACATAAAGGAAGGTCTGTTAGTTAAACAAACCCGTCATTTGCTTGCTACATTTATAAATTTTGGTTTGAAGTCGTGGTTCATTTTTAGCATTTTCAGACCTTTCAAATACATCGTAGGTACTCCCTAGTCCGAACTTGCTGAACAAATGTGGACATGTGGTAACCTAATTATCGTATCTAAACATCGTCAACAAAGTTGAGTTATATTCTGGTCTCATTAAAAATATATCGTGGATGTAGTTCAATTTTTATTCAGGTTCAGTGGGAACTCCATGCTAAGTGAAGTACATCAAGGATTTCCTTGTGTACATGTAGTACACCCGATTGATGCAATTGTGTAAAACCCGGTTTTAATTATAGCTCTGCATGTTTTTTTAAACACAACACCTCAACCACTGATTTTGATTTATGCATGAGTGAGGTAGTTTTGTTTTTTGGGAGAGAAAAGGGGGGGAGGGGGTGCTGGCTTGAATGAATAGTTTTGGACTGCCAGTAATATAACACATTTATATTTTATTGTTAGTTACTGTCACTGTTGGATCTATTTTAGCCATTTCTAGGTTAGACAAGTATGTTGTGATAAAAAAGAATTCCTTTTTTTAACTTGGTTGGTGGAATTCTAAAACGGGCAAGACCTCAATATTTATCTACCCAACAAAGAAAATATATCTGTCTGGGAACATATGTTATAACTGCCTGCCATTTTCAACAAAATATCTTGGTACAAAATGAAAAAAAAATATATATAAATGTGCCAAAAACAAACCTGATGAAATTTGCTTAGTTTGAAAAAAAACCACTTTTTTTTTGGGATGATGGAGAAATAGTCCCTCCCACCAAAAGTTAGATGTTCAGTCCCTTATTGATTTAAATCTATCCTTGTTTTTTTTTTATTTGTATCTGCAGAAAAACACTAGTCTAATAAATATTAGACTTCAAGTGTAATATGGGCCTGGGCGGCTCAATGAGTTAGGTCGCTGGATCTAACAACTCATACAAGCCCATCACCAATATGGCGTGGGTTCGTGCCTGGCTTTGTAAATTACAAAAAAGGGTGCACTCGACTCGCAACCGATAAAGTTTACCAGTTGCTTGCCCATGTTCGGTGGTTCTCTCCAGGTACTCCGGCTTCCTCCACCACTAAAACTGGTCGCCATGATATAGCTGAAATATTGTTGAAAGTGGCATTAAACACCAAAAATCAATCAATCAAGTGTAATAAGTTTTCCTGTCTTATTGTAAATGTGTAATTTATAATTGATTTTCAATCTCAGAAAGCATAC
>MJUT01000171.1:13144-23838 GCA_002080005.1 Gigantidas platifrons
TAACAAATAGTTCACGGCACTGAGGGCCATATGGCAGTTTATGGACCGGGATGTCACCCACAAAATATTATATGGATCGAAGCGAAGCTGAGGTCCATATAGTATTTTGTGGGTGACAGACCGGTCCATAAACTGCCATATGGTCCGAAGCGCCGTGAACTATTTGTTATATTATACTTCGCGTCCAAAAACAAGCCCAATTATCTCCCGAAATAAAGACTCGAAAACGAGGCAGTCCACTGCCGGTCCATATAACGTTATATGGACCGGCTGCGCTAACAAAGACAAATAGGGAAAATAAAACGTAAAGTATAATATAAAGCTATAATAAGAAATTGAATATAACAACAATTTAGATTCTTTTTGAAAAATATTGGTGGCCCTGAAAAGAGCCGTTGTTTTTCTCTGAGATTACAGCTGTGTTTAACCTCCGAATCCGTACAATATTCTGCCTTGACGTTTCAAAGCGTAGACGACATCCATGGTTGTGACTGTCTTCCTCTTGGCATGCTCTGTGTATGTGACTGCATCACGGATGACATTTTAATATATAGCAATGAAAATATAGCACAAGCGTAAATTGCCACTGTCAGTCAAAAACTGAAGAAAGTTAAGGCTTTAATTATTATTTGCCCAACCTCAAATCAGATTGCAACAAAGGAGGAAAGCTACTGTAGTTTAAAGTCTATTTTTTAATTGAATATGCATTAACATTTACACATGTCTGGATGTAAATAAACAGTTCGATAGATCGTAATATTAACCCGGTGTCAGGTATAAAATACCAATGTGGATAGATAAATATCTGAAGCGACCCGGTGCATTTCAACGAATTTTGAATTGCCAATCTTTAGCATATATCAACATCTTTGATATGAGAACTATGATTTTATGTCACAGAGATTAGAAAAATAAATGAAAAGTTTGTTTTGTTGAAAAAGCTTCGGACAAAAAGTTCAGTCAACATTTCCGGTAGCACATTACACATTGCGTCCCCTT
The DNA here is from genome assembly GCA_002080005.1 of Gigantidas platifrons. Lineage (NCBI taxonomy): Eukaryota > Metazoa > Mollusca > Bivalvia > Mytilida > Modiolidae > Gigantidas > Gigantidas platifrons. Next base: position 14,144 of record MJUT01000171.1, read on the forward strand.
TCCAAAATGTGGCCAATGTTGTTTGTTTACGAAAAACAAAAACAAATAGTTTTATTTCAAGTCGGGCACATATAAACATTTACCGAATTTAAAGTTTATATAAACCGTAATGGATTACTTTCCAAGAAAATCACTTTCAAAATATTTAACGGATACGATAGACTTCAATAAACATGTGCACGATTTGGGAATTCATAACAGCAAATTGGGAATAAAAATAGGGTAATTGTCATTGGGAATGGGGTCGAAATTCGGCCCTAGAGAGATGGCTGAAAAATCCCTGCAGTGCATTCTGATTCATTAAGAACCGGTACCCGGTACTTTTACTCGGCTACGGTAGCGTCTGGTACCGGTGTAGCAGGCAATTTGTTCCGACCCGCCAGATGAGCCGGCCGGAATACATAGACTAGGCTAAAAGGGTCGGTCGGAATGAATAGCCTAGGCTGAATGGTCCGGGTCTAGGCAATTTGTTCCGACCCAAGTTGAATACAATAGCTAGCATACTGCACGAAAGATCCTATGCTTTTCTGTTTCCCTAACCACTCGTCTAGTTTCTCCCTTTGCACTAACGTAGTATAAAAGGTTATCCTTTGTCGTTTGAGACATAATGTTTTGCTTGCTTTCTTAACTTCCTTTTTTCACTTTCTGTTTCATTTTCAGTATATTCTGTATTTTCAACGTATTTCAAGTGTCGAGTACGCACTCTCGTCCATGTTAACGTGCAGTGAAATATTGTACAAATGAATTTAATAATGTGGAACTGAGATGACAAGTGTTCACGTTCATATAGTATTACGCATGGGACACTCGCGGCTATTTTATCAAACCGTTGACTAACATTTTCGATTTTTAGTGAGCTTGCCAACAAACAATCAAACGAGTTACGAATTAAAAAATATATATTGTTTTAATTTATCATGTCATGTCATGATTTTTGCAAAACTAATGTATATGTATACACATAGCCGAGATGAATATTTTTATTGATAATACATTGTAAATTACAAAATATATATAGGTTTATAAATGTAAAAGCAGGTCGGCTCATATTGCCTGGCATCGGAACAAATAGCCTAGGCTCAAATTTCCGAACCGGAACAAATTGCCTAGGCAATTACGACCATCCGGAACATCTGGCGGCCAGACCATCCAGCCTGATACACCGGTGTTATAGACCCATTTTCCCCCCATAGTCAGTTTTCCCCCCGGAAAAATGACTATATAGTAGGATTTCCCCTCGGGAAAAATGGCTATATAGTGCAATTCCCCCCCCCGGAAAAATGGCTATATAGTAGGATTTCCCCCCGAAAGAACGACTACATACATTTTTTGTAGTAGTCCCCCTCTGAAAATGGCTTGAATATTCAACTTAGTTGCTCTATTAAATTTTACTACCACTTGCCAGTGCCACTTTTGGTCGACTATTAGTGTCGATGGGTTTACTAGCCAATTCCAAGTAGCTTGTACATGGATGATCCAAATGACCTTGAATGAGGTTTCCTAAAAGCAAAAAATAGGTCATCTAATGGGACATTATACATTTGTATGAGACCCCACCACGTCTCGCATATTTTCAGTCTTGAAACGGCCATAATGTTTGAACCAATTATCCGATCAAACTGAAATTTGAACTTGATCTGTATTGTATGGTACTAAACAAATGTAGAAAGTGTGAAGAAAATCCTTCAACTCCTTCTAAAGTTATCATCTGGAAACCGTCAGGGGACGACGGACGGACACTGCAGAATTTTTCGGAGGCCATCACATAAAATACTCCACCACTATTGTGGTGGGAATATAAAAAGCAAAACATGGACATCCGTTACTATGCTTAAGGGGTACCCATTTTATGTCCATATCTCACTAGTGGGAAGTTGGCCCCTAATAATAGCCCACAATAAATTGAGTGCGCCCGATGATTTAACGTAATAAACAAATAATCAATGTTATTGTGAGCTAGATTCACACTTTGTATTTGATTTCAAGATTTGTTTTGGAAATTCTGCACCTCAATCGATGGTTAAAATGCCCATGCTGACTTCAAATATATATTCTCCAGACATACGTATATTTCTTTTATATATCAGTTTTATTTTATCATTGCGATAAAAAAGGAGGCAAATGTGCTAAAGACGTTAGATTCAAACAAGACCATAGACGACTTCAAGAGCCTCAATAGCTCACCTGGCAAACCGTACCCTATAAGTTTGTGAATCTGTGCTCATAGAGAATAGCCGAAAAATGCAAAAATCGGTAAAAACTGACATTTCAGAGGCTATTACTCCAACACCTGTAATCCGATTCCAGGAAGATAGACCTTGTCATGCTGTTCAAATTTGCAATTAAGATTGACCTTCTGTCTTCTATAAATTTCAAGATAATAGCCGAAAATGCAAGAATAGGTAAACACTGACATTTCAGGGGCCATAACTCCAACACCGGTAATCCGATTTTGCTGAACATCTGCAGGCAGGTAGAACTTGTCATGCTGATCAATTTCGCAGTTTCCATTGAACACCTATCTTACAGTTTTCAAGATAAAAGCCGAAAATAGCCAAATTGGACATAGATGCATCTATGTACAAGTTTACATGATACTACAAGTTATAGTTAATGAGATATGAACTCGGACGTAGTTCAAAGTAATTGAAGCGTGAAATGTGGGTCAAAGTGACATACTTTTGCATGGATGTCGACCTACATTCCAGATGCATCTTTGTACAAATTTACATTGTCCTGCAACTTAAAGTTGCTGAGATATGAACTCGGGCGTTGAACTCAATCAAAGTCAATGGAGCATGAAATGTGGATCAAAACTTTTGCCTGGGCGCTGACCTACCATCCTAGATGCATCTACATTCAAGTTAACATGATCCTACAACTTATAGTTGCGGAGATATGAGCGTATATATACGTATATATAACGTATGTACACAATGATATCTTTAGATGTATATATAAACTAGATGCTCCCAGACATATTTTGGTAAAAGATCACATTTAAATCTTATTCTCTGAAACCGCTGAACCAAATTAAACCAAACCTGGCAGGGATGGTCCCTGGGTGGGTCCCTTTCAAAATTGTGTACGACAGCCCCGCCCTCAATTCAAGATGGCTGATGTTGCTAAAAATTGAAATTTCTTCATTTGTCCATTGTTGCTTTAGTATAAGTCAAAATGAGCTTAAATTTTAACTGCAGCTACATGGCAAGGAGTAGTTTAACATATATTCCGTTTTTAGCTCATCTGGCCTTTAGACCATGTGACCTATTGCCATCACTTTTCGTCCGTCGTGCGTCCGTCAACATTTCACATTTTAATTTTCTCCTCAGAAACCACTGGGCCATCCTTGGATGGTCCCATTCCAAATTGTGTCCGGTGATCCCGACTTGCCACCAAGATGGCCGCCAAGCTTAAAATAGAAAAAGGGGGGATGAAATTAAAAAAAAAATCTTCTTCTCTGAAACTACTGAGCCAATCTCAACCAAACTTTGCTGAAATGATCCTTGGATGGTCCCTTTCCAAAATTGTGTCCGGCATTTCAGACCTCCGACCAAGATAGCCGCCACAGCCGAACTTAATTTAACATAGGACCCTATGGGAAATTCCCATTAAAATCTTCTTGTGTGAAACCATTTGCTCAATAAGAACTAAATTTTGATGAAATAGTCATTGGATGGTTCTTTTCCAAAAATGTGTCCGGCGGTTCGGCCCTTCGACCAAGATGGCCCCCACAGCCGAACTTCGCTTAACATGTATGGGAAATTCACATAAAAATCTTCCCCTCAGAAACCACTCGGCCAATTGCAACCAAACTTTGGTGGAATGGTCCTTGGATGGCCCCCTTCCAAAAATGTGTCCGGTGATTCCGACTTCCGACCAAGATGGCCACCAAGCTAAGAATAGAAAAAAGTGGGGATGAAATTGAAAAAAAAAATCTTCTCCTCTGAAACTACTGAGCCAATCTCAACCAAACTTTGCTGAAATGATCCTTGGATGGTCCCCTTCCAAAATTGTGTCTGGCATTTCAGACCTCTGACCAAGATGGCCCCCACAGCCGAACTTAGCTTAACATAGGACCCTATGGGAAATTCACATTAAAATCTTCTTGTCTGGAACCAGTTGCTCAATTGGAACCATACTTTGATAAATTATTCATTGGATGGTCCTTTTCCAAAATTGTGTCTAGTGGTCCCGCCCTCTGACCAAGATAGCTGCACAGCTGAACTTAGTTTAACATAGAACCCTATGGGAAATTCACATAAAAACCATCTTGTCTGGAACCAGTGGCTCAATTAGAACCAAACTTTGCTGGAATAGTAATTCGATGGTCCTTTTCCAAACGTGTGTCCGGCAGTCACGCTCTCCCACCAAGATGGCCACCACAGTGCAGTTGCGTTGTTATTGAAAGCAGCTTTGATCCAGGTGAGCAATTCCAATATGTAGCACAGTAGATCACGGACTCTATATATCTGTTCTTTGTATAAATCGGTGCCAGAAACAGTTATATTGTTGAGAAACCATACCAGAAAATTCGAAGTTGTTTGATTTTTACCCAATTCTCTCGCCCTGATTTTAGCAACAATGGACGTCATATTTACGTTGATATTTTAATATAAAAACAAATTCGGGAAAATAATGATCAAAATTATGAAAATGAAATTTTAAAATATTATAAGGAACGTCATAAACGTTGATTGAAGAGGGACTGACAGGTTTATTCTAAAGTAATTATAAAACTGCAAGTTTAACTTGTAAAATTTTGAAAACTACAAACAATATTGATATTAATTAATAAAATTTTCGATTTACCATCATGAAATTATTCATAATTGTATTCAATCAAATTTGAAATATAATTTTACTATCTAAAAATGAAACATGAGCATGAATACTACAAACATACCCCTTTCATAATTTAATATTAAATACTAGTCCACATTCCTACTTTAGATTATTCATAAGATTTTTATTTCTAAGATATCAAAATAGAAAAGTCTTGTTTTTCAACTAAAAAATGAAGAAAATTGAAAAAAAAAATATAACCATAGTGAATGTATGATGAATCTTGTCGTATATATAATTGACACATCCCGTCTCAACAAGTCATTTATAATATATTTTGGATTAAACATACATATGAGATTCCTAAGTTAAAAAAAACAATCATACTTTGAAGACTTTCAGGAAATTTATTAAAGGTACAATGTGTAATTTCCACAGGTGGGTTTTTGAGACTTTAAGGGTATGCATATGGAATATGCACTTAGGAAATATCTATGCATATAATATGAGAATTAGAAGTACTCTGAAATTTTTTTTTCGTATGTCTCAAGATTTTCATCATTGATGAAACTATTTTTTTTTGACGGAAGGTGTTTTCGAAGAGGTTCGCACCGCTATACTTTTTTTTTCAGTCCGTTATATTCTTTTACATTTTTGGTACGAGATGGATTGAATAATGCATTTGATTATTGACCAATCGTAGTTGACGATACTTGCAAATATGTTGTTTTCGAAGAGGTTCGCATTGTGAAATTTTTCAATCCGTTTGTAACGCAAGGAAAAAGCGTTGTGTACTTGACGGGATATGTATTAAAATGTACCCTGTATCCGAATATATGCAATAAGACCCCCGAGAACTATACCCAAATCTATGCAGTTAGGAAATTAGTACCTAAATGTGCATATTTGTCACGGACTGAAATAAGATTAACTAGAGTGACTATAGTATGTTAGACTTTGCCTTTGGATTTTGAAAGACGAAATTAAAACGCGAAATTGTGAAGGCGAAAACGCACAATCGAAAAAGCAAAAATTCGAAATTGCGACAGCGAAGAGGCGAAATCGAAATCATTTCTCCATTTTGCGTTTCAGCCTATTCAGGTTTTCGGCTTTCGCTTATTCGCGTCTTTTTTTTTTTGCATCTTAGCAAGCAGGAGGGTGGCCGAGTGGTCAAGGCGCTGGACATTAAAACCATGATGTCGACACCGTTGTGGGTTCGATCCTCATGTGCGTCAAGGTTTCAAGGCACCTTCCCTAGCTCAGGGTTTCGCCGATTTTCCAGCTTGGAATATCTTTCCCCCCCCCCCCACAAGACTGCTGACCTTGCGAGAACCCCATATCTGTAAAACGGCCGTTCATTTCGCCGTCGGAAAACTTGCCTTTAAGTTAACCATACCTTCCCATTCGCGTTGTGAGTTCGACCTACGATTAGGCTAGGTTTAAGGTCAGGTTTAAAATTAGGATTAAGTTAAGGCCTAGGTTTAGGGATAGTGTTGGACCGAGGGATTAGGTGAGGATTAGGCCCAAGGGTAGGGTAAGGTTTATCCTAGAGTTGGCATACTTTGAAGGTCTTGGTTGGGTAAGTTTACGTTGAAGTCAGGGTTATGTTAAGACGAGGGGGAAAATTGATTACATGTATATAGCCATTTTTCCGGGGGGAAATTCTACTATATAGCCACTTTCCTCCCTGTCGTAAACTGGGGGGGGGTGCTATATAGTCAGTTTTCCGGGGGGAAATGGCTAGGGGAAAAAACTATTATAGGACACCGGCAGAAAAAAAATAATGTGCAAAAATCTAATTAATAGCGAGCATCGCCAGATGCGAGCTAAACAGCAACATGTGTATAAGGAGATGAATCAATATACTAACAATACCAACCGGAAGTGGTTTTTAGTACACCTGGACCTTCGTGAACTATTGTCATCACTTGGCGTCCGTCGTCTGTAAACTTTTCACATTTCAAGCTTCTTCTCCGAAACCACTGGGCCAATTGGAACCAAACTTAGCAGGAATGTTCCTTGGATGGTCCTCTACAAAGTTTCTGTTTTTGTTCCAGTCGGATATTCAACATGGTTGCCAGGGCCAATAATATGCTCTGATTGGCTGATATTTCAAAGATCTTCTTCTCTGAAACTAATGACCTGACTGAACCCAAACTGTAAATGAATAATCATTGGAAGGTCCTCTACAAAGTGTATGTTTTTTATGCCGATCGGAAATCCAAGATGGCCGCCACCGCAGGACATAAATTAACAGTGGACCCTTTGGGAAAATGTTCAAATGCCTTCTTCTCAGAAACTACAAACATGATTAAAGCCAAACTGTACATGAACGTTCATTGGATGGTCCTCTACAAACTGTACATTTTTTGCTCCGATATGAAATTCAAAATGGCGACTACGGCAGGACTTAGTTGAACTTTGGACTATATGGGGAAAATGTTTCAAAACGCTTTTCCTCTTAAACCACATGGAAAATTGAAACCAAACTGAGCAGGAAGGATCATTTTAAAGTCCTCTAAAAAGTTTGGGTTTTTTATGCCGATCCGAAATTCAAGATGGCTGCCACCACAGGTCATAGTATTAACACAGGACCATATATGGGGAAAATACAGAAATATGTTCTTCTCTGAAGCTATTGCACTGATTGAACCGGTACCTAAACTGTGCATCAATCATTGAAGGTCCTTTACAAACTTTGTGTTTTTTATGTTGATCGAAATTCCAAGATGACTACCACTGCATGACATAGTTTTTACATAGGACCAATTGGTTCTTTTTATAACCAGGTGAACGAGGCTCTTGAGAGCCTCTGGTTAAGTTTCAGCATAGAATGGACAATCGGAGAGAATGACCGAAAATAAGCTATTAATTAGAATAAAAAATAAGTTTCCAGTTTAAAAATAACAAACAAAAAATAGGAATCCGCACAGCTTCTTTACATGAAACGATTTTTAACAATGGCTTCCAACATTTGAAAGGATTTATACCGGACTGTAAAACGTGAGTTACTGCTTTTCGTCTGCACTATGTGAACTGTTCTGGTGATAGTTGAGTCGAAGGCGTGCATAGGTATTTACGACAGTCAGGATTTATGCGGATATTGTCCGCAATTGTGCTCTTTACTCTTGGAGTTTTATCGTTGACTGTGTCCATAGCAAAACGTTGGTGACCTATTTTGGAGCAAAGTTTCAAGTTTGCAGGGGTGGTCTGACTTCTAGAGTGAAGCAGTTGTGAAAAATTATGTCTCGTCGGAAAGATAAATCAATATGCTAGCGAATGTCAACAAAGATGGTTTGAATGTGTGATTTTTTAATATTTTTTTCAAGCCTGAAACAGAACTGGTAGTGACTTGGCTACGTTGGTCGTTACATCCCTTGTTAGTATATAGGGTATATAGGCCGCGTGACCTCTATGAAAGCGATTCAAGCCCCTGTGAGTTTACGTCACACAAGTATTGTTACGTCACGTCATCCATTTCATGATCGCTGTCACTGACACTGTTTAGAGTAAACAAACATTGCCCTGCGTTTCTCAAGTTGGTGGCGATTTACAGTTGGTTGTCGAATAATTGTTTATGTATTGAACGGTGCATTTCCCAGCAATGTGAAAAGAATGTCTTTATATTTAAAATTAGTAAGATAAATCTCGAGTACGTTGAGATTTTCCTGACGGAGATTCCACAATGTTTACAGACATCACGAAAGTTAGTTCCGATTAAAATACATCTTGTATATATATAGGCCATTTTCTATCACATAGGTTGTATCTATTAGCAAAATCGATGTATTTCTATAGAATACATACTTAATGTTTGATAAATGATCATTACAGAGTGAAGTACAGGAAACAGCCTTTTAATTTGAATAAAAAATAACTATCCAGTTTAAAAATAATCCCCCCAAAAAATAGAAAGGAAACCGTACATGAAACGATTAATTTATTTAAAAATGGACATTCGTTAGACCTTCTTGTTTCGCCCCTAAAGCTGTCGTCACACGATTTCGTTGATCATGTCGCTCATTGTTTCAAAACAAAGGCGAAAAAAATGTCAAGCAATTGTAGGAGTATAAAGATGATTTTTTTTTAAACAATATTGATTCAGTTGCCAACCCTTAAAACTATTTACACTGGTTGGCGTGGCTAACCTATTGTTGNGGTTATCCCTGAACTCCTCTATGGAGCTGGCCCCAACTGTAGTGTCTGGTAGGTGGTTCCATTCTTGTGCTGTTCTTTGGAAGGAGTTTCTGAGAGTGTCATAATTGGACCTCTCCTTGATGAACCTATGTTGACCTCTGGTTCTGCTGTCACCAGGTCTGAGGTATAAGTCTCGGTCGATGTCCACGAGTCGATGCTAGATCTTATACATCGTAACGAGTCTGCTTATCCTCCTCCATTGTTCTAAAGTCTGCCTCTCAAGTGATGTCAACATGCTTGTCACGCATCGAAGCGGGCAGCTCTTCTTTGCACATTTTCGAATGTCTGTATCAGGGTTTGGTTGGTGGGATCACAAACCATTGCTGCATAGTCCAGGGTTGGTCGTAGGATCGTGAGGTAGCTGGTTTCTCTTACTTGTTTCATTTTGATCAACTGCCGATTGGTCCGATCAAAATTGTTTGTTTACAACAAGAGAAGTGGATCAACGGGGGTAAAACATTCGATATTTTATGCCTTTTCTGTCGGAGTTATGAATTGATTTGTGCTTGAAAAGGGTGATTATATATTTCTTGATGAAAGCTATTATTTGTTTTCTTGTATCATTGACATTTCGGTGGACTTTGAACCACATTTTTACAAATAATCATGTCAAAATTTAACGTTATGAACTCTCATCATTTATTTTACAAAACATGTACATAAACACATACGAGCAACACGACCCACAGGGGTTTGTTACGATTTTTTTTATC
>MJUT01000190.1:0-16247 GCA_002080005.1 Gigantidas platifrons
GAGTAATTCTCTTTTAACATGTCAAGGGGTAGGTCTTTCAGAAGGTATCGTGGTATTATTACCTACAAGAATTATTTAGTGAGTGATTGTCTTTTAACAAGTCTAGGGGTAGGTGTTTCAGAAGGTATCGTTGAATCATTACTTACAAGAAATATTTAGTGAATGATTGTCTTTTAACAAGTCAAGGGGTAGGTGTTTCAGAGGGTATTGTCGAATCATTACCTACAAGAATTATTTAGTGAGTGATTGTCTTTTAACAAGTCAAGAGGTAGGTGTTTCAAAGGGTATCGTGGTATCATTACCTACAAGAATTATTTAGTGAGTGATTTTCATTTAACAAGTCTAGGTGTAGGTGTTTCAGAAGGTATAGTTGTACCATTACCTACAAGAATTATTTAGTGAGTGATTTTCATTGAACAAATCTAGGGGTAGGTGTTTCAGAGGGTATTGTTGAATCATTACCTACAAGAATTATTTAGTGAGTGATTGTCTTTTAACAGGTCTAGGGGTAGGTGTTTCAGAGGGTATCATTGAATCATTACCTACAAGAATTACTTAGTGAGTGATTGTCTTTTAACAATTCAAGGGGTAGGTGTTTCAGAGGGTTTCGTCGAATTATCTACACAAATTATGTTCAAAGCAGTGTAACACTAACAATATCGTGGTCACCTTATATCATTATCTCACTTACGTTCATCTGATGAATCAAAACAATCACTGTAGCCATCTGTGGTAAGATATTGTGGTATACATACACCTGATGTTTCACATCCAAATAGCCCATTATCACTGCAATCTAAACAAAAACAGTATGCAATCTGTTAAAACCTAAATTGTACAACCAGTTTAGAAGGCAAACCATCCATGAAATAGCTAGTTCTACACATCTTTGTAGACAAAAACAAAACAAAACAAAACATAAAAATAAAAAATAGTTAAAAAAAAAAACAAAACAAAACAAACGTAAACAAAGATTTTATTTTCCAAAATTATCCATTGCAAGTAACAGTTCATTTCATCTATTTGAAATGATGAATACACCAAGCTAGGAAAGTGAGCGGTCATGAATGTATGGTCAAGTGGCTTGGAATTAACCTCTGTTCTATTTTTATTTCATTAGGGGGCCGTCTTGGTTGTGATCGTATGGAAGTTGGATTTACATTTACCTGTTCAAACAGGTTGAGGTGTACTCGATACCACTTTATGTGATCATGTTTGACAACGTTTTGGGGCAGGTCAATGTTTTTCTGTGAGTATTTCGGTTTCCTCCATCAATAAAACAAACCTCCACGATATAGCTGAAATATTGTTGAAGGGGCATTAAACACCATAACCTCTATTTCGAATAGATGTTGTCACTATTCCGACACTGTGGTATGGTTTTGTTTTCCATTTTATCATACTATTGAGTTGTACTCTGCTCACAGTAGGGGGCCCGGGTGGCTCAATGAGTTAGGTCGCTGGATCTAACAACTCATACAAGCCTATCACCAATACGGCGTGGGTTCGCGCCCGGCTTTGTAAATTGCAAAAAAGGGTGCACTCGACTCGCAGTCGCAAGTGATAAAGTTTACCAGTTGCTTGCCCATGGTCGGTGGTTCTCTCCGGGTACTCCGGCTTCCTCCACCACTAAAACTGGTCGCCATGATATAGCTGAAATATTGTTGAAAGTGGCGTTAAACACCAAAAATCAATCAAATCAAATCAAATCTGCTCACAGTAACTTTACACGGATGTAAGGTGTATTGAGTAAGGTCATTCTATACCTATGGAATCAAGTTTTGAGTTAAGATTCCGTGAGTGAGTGTGTGACTGTTGTTTAATGTCAACTCAGCATCAGCAATCTTTTAGCTATATCATGGTGAGAACAAGTTAATCTTCAATGAAATGATGATGAGGTCCGCTTACTACTAGACCAACATGCTTAGCTGGATTTGTGTAGTGCTAGCTCACTGAAACAACAGACCGCTGATAGCCATGTCGCCCCACTCGGACCCTGATTCCAAGCCAACCAGTCTTTGCTCTTTCTCCTTAATGTTGCGTGCCATTAGCGAAGAAGCAAGAAATACCAATTTTATAGTATTTGGTTTGACCTGATCTGGGCTTGAATCCATGATCTATTGCACTCGAGGCGAGCACGATAACCATTACACTCGAGGCGAGCATGATATCCATTACACAACAGTTACGGCTAGTTATGATTCCGCGCAGGTGATTAAAGTTTGTCGTACCGTTTGATAGGTCAATGACCCCCTGAATAACATTGACCGACACGAATATAACCAGAGTAGTACTGAAAGTTGCGTAAACACCCATTAATGTGCTTTAAAGTCACGCCAAATTGAATATCAAGAGGAGAATACAAATTGTTCTTTCTAAAATGCAGATGTATAAATTACCGCTTACACTACATTTGTAATATTAGACCTGAATAACAAAACGGAGTCATCTTCATACTTACTTGGCGATGTTGGACAACTTGTACCCTCATCAAAGAATATATCGTCAATAGCAACGATTGATGGTTTAAGGTAGTATATGTCCCCATACGCGTGGAAAAATAGTTCCGTTCCTCCTGGTGGTATATTGAACCACCCTTTCTTCCATTGGTCAGTTTTCATATCAATTCCATTTGCATAAAATGTCATTGTTTTATTGACACCAGCTTGTATATATATCTTTAGTTCAACGGATGGCCCACCTTCCATATTGTAATAAAAGTAAAGGCATCCTCCGAAGGTTGTATTCATGTATGGCGAGATCAAAATTCCTTCTTCACGTGATGATGATTTAAAGTACATATAATGACCTTAATTAAGTAAAAAGAATATAAATTGGTTAATACTGTGACGTCATGACATTTGTGTTGCATCAATTAGTGATGGGGCCATCATGGTCATGAATGCATGGTAGTTAGATTTCCAACTGCATGTGCAATCAGTGCTAATCACACCACTAAAGTTGAAAGTTCGAACCCGTTAATGGCAAGGTGTATTCGATACAACATTATGTGATAAAGCTTGTCAGTGACTTGCGACAGGTCAATGGTTTTATCCAGGTACTCTGGTTTCCTCCACCAATAAAACTGGCCTCCACGATATAACTGAAATATTGTTGAAAGTGGCATTAAACATCATAACCCTAACATAAATCAATTGGTGGTTGTTTCGGGTTATTTATTACTTCAATCAATTGTATTTCTATCCTTTAAATAAATAGGAATCAATTTTACTATTCAATGAAGTACTAGTATTATAGAAACTTTACATCATGTTAATATGGTTAAGAAAACTTTGAAGATAACAAAGGTGTAATCGGAAGCCGTAATTTAAAGGACAGAAAACACAATGGTCAAAAGAAAAACAAAAACAGTTCATACTCCACTAGTGGAACTTGTCATGTCACTTTTGTTACAAACCCATTGATAAGTTATGAATAAGAAAAGGTCTGAATTGTGATAACGACAAACGGAACATATCCCTGGTCATTTGTGACACAGATATTCTGTAACTGTTAACATTTAAACTAATTAAAGTAAATAAATAATTATTATTTTCTTTAAAAAATATCAACAAAATCTCCTCAATTATATTTATCCTGCAATTGGGTTATTTTTTGTCATAATAGATGGGTTGATATAAACTGTTGCTTTATTATGACAGTGTCATAATAACACTTCACATTGTTATAACACTTTTCACAGTAGCCTAATAAAGCATTAAGCCACATCCCTGTCATAATAACACTTTTCACGTTAGCCTAATAAAGATGTTACGGCGTGCCCCTTAACGGAAATACTATTGAAGTATCAATGGGGTTTCCGTTACTTTTTTTTTATTATTAAATTAAATAACATTTTTTATTTTACCAATTTTATTGCAGGATAAATACAATATTGGTGTATTGACATTAAATATAGAATTGATGTTGCTTGGTCTGAAACGGATGAATGACCTCATCTTTCTTCCGTTTTTAAGCCTCGTCACATAAATTCTATATTTACCGTCAATACACAGGGCTAGAAATTAATTTTTTTCACCACAAGCAAAACTTTGCTAGTTAAATAAAAATCTACTAGCAAACAGACTGACCTGACTAGCAACCAAATTTAACAAAAAATGTATGTTATTTTCATTGAAATATGTAACAATAAGAGTGTAAGGTTTTTATGTGTTTTATTAAATTAAGCAATTCACTCTCTCCGACTATATCGCATTGTGAAAGGCGTCCTTGACCATTAAGTAAGTCGCTCCCGGATATTCTGTCTTCCATGATTTATTTCTTAAAAGAAACATGTACCTGATATAAACAAACAAGCATTAATATCTCCTGGGGAATGGCCATATCATATGAAAACATACAGTGTTTTAAACAATGTTTTATTGGACAGTAATATAAAGAGCCACACACTGTACCCTCAAAAAATTCCATGTACCACAAATTGGTGGAGTTGGGGTACATGTACAAAATGTACCCTCAAATGAAAAAAAGCTGTGTATATGCTGCATCACTGTGCATGTACTGAACTTCTTTCATCTCAAATAATTATATAATTATTACCAAGAAAATAACTAATAGAATTAAACCTCTATTACCATTTATTATTAGTGATACACAAAAAGGTTTTATAAAAGGAAGATTTATTGGGGAAAATACAAGACTGTTGTATGATTTGATGCATTATCTTGAACAACATAACAAAACTGGTCTATTACTTCTTGTAGATTTCGAGAAAGCATTTGATTCAATTGAATGGAAGTTTTTGAAAAAAGCCCTCTCAAGTTTTAATTTTGGACCATCTGTTTGTAAATGGTTTGAACTATTCTATTCAAAAGCCAAAAGTTGTGTCATAAATAATGGTCACATGTCAAATTTTTTTTCTCTAGAAAGAGGCTGTCGACAAGGTTATCCGCTTTCACCGTATTTGTTCTTAATCGGTGTGGAGCTACTTTCATTAAAATTGAAGGCCAGCCAAGACATTCATGGTATTATTATCGATGAAGTTGAATCTCTCATAAGTTTTTATGCTGATGATACCTTTCTTATTCTAGATGGGAGTGAAAATTCATTGAGGGAGGCTCTTGAATGTTTTGAATCTTTTTACAAGGTGTCTGGTTTAAAAATGAATTCATCCAAAACAAAAGCTGTGTGGGTTGGAAGCAAGAAGTATTCAGATCAAATTATTTGTCCAAATATGAAACTAAATTGTTCTCATGAAAACTTTAAGGTTTTGGGAATTGATTTTTCACTTGATTTAAACTGTATTACAGATGTAAATTTTATAAAAAAAAAATCAAGGAAGTTAAGGCAATACTAAAAAGTTGGCAGCATAGAAAACTGACATTACTTGGTAAAATTACAGTTATAAAAACTCTTGCACTACCAAAGCTAATTCATTTACTGACATCTTTACGAAATTTACCTCAGGCAAAAATAAATGATTTAAATTCACTTTTTTATAATTTCATATGGAACGGGAAGTCAGATAAGATAAAGTGAAGTACTTTAATCGGTGATATATATCAGGGGGGTTTGAAAATGATAGATCTTCAATCATTTAATATTTATCTGAAAGTAGGTTGGATAAAACGATTATTTTCCAATTTAGATGGTGATTGGCAAAAAGTATTATTATTCAATCTTCAAAGCTATGGCGGTGAAAGAATTTTAACTTTTCAGAAAGAAAAGCTAAAGGAAGTTGCTATGAAGCTTACAAATCCTTTTTGGAAAGATGTTCTGTCTAGCTATCATTTAGCAAAACCTTATACAAAGTTTAATACTGATGAACTATTGTCTCTTGATATCCTTAATTTTGTACCAGTAACTGATTTTAATTATTATATTAGATGGATAGAACATAATGTGCAGTATTTATGTGATCTCATCGATCCACATACTGGTAATTTTTATACTTTTGAACAGACTAGAAATAAACTGAATACCAATAATTTTTTGAAGTACTATAGTCTGGTGTCAAATGTTCTCAAGTACATCAAAGATCATCTGAAGGAAAACTGTGCAAATGTAAATTTCGACATACTTAGTAAAAAAGATGCCTATTTAGAAAGAATAGTTCATAGTAAAAATGTTAGGTTTGTTTATAAAGGTCTTGTGAATGCAATCATTTCTTTACCAACAGAAAAAATTTCCAAATGGGAAAAACTTCTTGATTGTGAAATAACAAATTGGTCAAAATATTTTATTATTTAAAAAAAATCTTGTAAAAACTCATATCTTCAAAATTTTCAATTTAAATTGTTACACAGGATCATTCCTACCAATTCCTTTTTACATAAAATAAAGCTTAAGAATACTAATTTGTGTACATTTTGCAAAATTCATGATGAAACTATTGAACATCTATTCCTTGACTGTCCTGTGACACAAATTTTTCTCAAATCTTTGTCAAAACAATTAAAACAATATTACAAAAATTTGATTTTTGACAAAAAAGAATATTTCTTTGATTTTGAGTAAGGGGATCTTATTGTTAATCTGATTTTAATTATTGCAAAAAATTACATCTTCAAGTGCAAACTCAATGAACAAAGGCTAAATATTGTAGAATTTAAACATAAAATTATGTGGTACCATTCACTTGAACAATATATATCAAAGAAAAACAATACCATTTTAACATTTGAAAAAATGTGGACCCCCTTACAAATATATTTTCAACTAATCATAATATATTTTGTTTGTTTGATTCATATAGTGATGAGATTCTTTTTTCAGCTTTTTTGATTAAGTACAAAATGTCATGAGCAATTTAATATTTAAAAAAAACAAAATGATAAGAGAGTGTGTGTGAAAGATGAATGAAAGTGTTTATTACTATTATAATTTATTTTTTTGGAACAATAAAATCATTTATGTCAACAATATAAATATTGTGTTTTTGTTACAAAAATTGTGTTTTTTTTTATATTAAATATTATTGTTTGATTACATGTTAAGAATATTCTTAATCCTCGTGTGATTATTTACTGGTATAATGATATATGATTCAATTTCTAATTATGCAATTTCTGTAGATTTAGGTCATTTCACAGGATTGTTTATTGGTATAATTATATTATTTCACAGGGTCAGTAGTGCATGATCCATTAATGTGCACTCCTGATTGGTCAACATCTATTTCAACATCCGTGGTCATGTTTCTTTGCAAATCTGTTGCCGAAAAATGTGTGTAAATTCACACGGTCAGTGCATGATCAATTAATTTACACTTTTGATTGGGTAACATCTATTCTTAGCATACGCGGTAATTACCGCACGTACTTTTGCAAACACACTGTCGACCAATTCGGATGTTCGAAATTATATGGAAAGTTTTTTAAATCCCTCCCCCTTACCACCCAATTTTAATTTAGATCATTATACCAGTTATTTTCAACAGGGCACTGTAGTCAGAAAACTTATTGATTTGAAAACCTATGTCCCACCCTAGTCAGGTGGTGATGTAAGGGAATTTATAAAATCCTGACTATGAAAAAAAAAAAAAAAAAAAAAAAAAAAAAAAGATAATAACTAATGACTGGCTTGTCTGTTTTATCTTTCATTATGTAATGTGACAGATTAATTATTATAAAGCCAGTAAAGGAAATATGCCTGTGTCTGTTAATTTTTTTTATTTTTTTTTTTGCTTTTTTTCGTGTGAAAATTGTATAAAAGAGATGAGTTAGAATTAATCAAGCTGGAAACAGAGCAATAAAAATTATTTTAATAAAATTATGAGATCACTTCTGTTAAAAACACGATAATTGATTTACTCTAGCTACAAATGTAGGCCAAAGTTGGATAAACGAAAATCGTAATCTTGCCATTCTTGCAAGCAGACAGGCTGCGTTCATACGATAGTGTAACAGCTGTCACACAACGATTTTCACGATTATTTCCTCTTAATCACTGTAAACTCTATAATCACAATTATAAATCTACCAGAAACTTGGCGAACGAATTTCGTAATTTTTGTAACGTCGCGATCGTGATCAGAAACTTTTCTTCTTTTTGACATTTCGACTGGAAACTTGAACTGTAAATATTACAACCAGATGTTATTTTAAAAATCGGGAACCAGTATGGTTGTTCATATTTCTCGGACAGAGATGTAAATATTCGTATTTCTCGGACAAATACGTAACTAATACCGTCCTTTATCTTTACCGATCTTACGAAAAAACAAATTTACACGCTTGTCATAGTTCAGATACGATTCTGAACCCATAATTTTTTACAACTAGCAAAATTCTGCTAGTCCTAACTTTATTCACTAGCAAAATTAAGGCAAATTGAAATTTCAACTAGCAATTTGCCTGCTTGCTAGCGTTAATTTCGACCCCTGATACACCAATATTGTATATTTCTATGTACATACCTGATTCATTTCCAATGGTGTGATCTATAGATGGTAAATGATGAATATAGCCTTCTCTCCAAACAAAATGGCTGCCAAACGCATAATTACATCCACTTGATTCTTCAAAATCACAAGTTACGTTTCCAGGTTCTAAAGAATTCAAATGTGTTAAACTAAAAAACGTTCCCTTCTTTGTACACAAGATATCTTTAGTACACTAGATTTTATCATTACATTACAGAACAACAAGATGGAACACAGTATGTGATTTAGTAAAAATGTAAATTCGAAATAACAACGCATTTCTTAAATAACCTTCAACAGGTACACTCAATGTCAAAAGATTGGAAAGCCAAATTAATTTATAGTCTTTGAGGAGCATGCAAACCAAAGGGTCTAAATAGGCTAGTCAATATCGGCTACAGCAATCTATGACAGAGGGAGACGTCTCTGTTTCATGGATTACTTTAGGCAATTTTCTTTGTAAATATTCGCTTATTTCAAGTTTTGCTTTATTTAATATTTAGAACCAGCTGTCACAGATCACAGTTACGAGTCGCTTAGTGGAATCATTCAAGGTTGCTGTCTCCTCTACTTATTTATTAATAAATTGTAAATATTTTTAGCCTTTGTCAGTTGTCATTAGCAACCTCTGAACTTGATGAAGACGGCCAGTATTTGGTAGAAGTAGAAGATGAACTATTCCGTGAAATGCCAGGTAATGGGTAGGTGACTAGAAACCTACACACACAAGGCAGGTATCGAGTGTAGTCTTAAGTCACTAATGTAAGCTTATGGCTAGATAAAAAATCTTGTGTATGTGATCAATATCGTCTTTTCATCTTGAATTCAAAGTATGATCAATATGCGAAAAGTCTAAATATTGACGAAAAAGTTGATTTTATTACACTATCTAGCAAAACAACCATTTTTATATTGTTTTTTTTGTTGTTGTTATTAATTCGCTTCTTGGTGTGACTATTTCAATATTTTCAACTTTCCAGAAGTGTATTTCAAAATTTGAACAATTAAATTTAAAAAGGGAATTCGTTCTGTCAACAGCTAGAATCTAGAAAGTAAATAACAAACTACACTGGCATAGCTAACACTTCTGCCAAGAAAAAGTGACCTGACAAGAAAGATGGCTTTTCTTATGGGGAACAATTTAATAGTTTCTTACTACCTAAATGCCGGGGGCCATCATGGTCATGCATAGTGGCTGGATTTACATCTACATCCAATCAGTGCCTAAAGCAACTTGTTGAGAGCTAGATTCCCAATCATGGCGACAGGTGTCTTCGATAAACTCTATGTGATAAAATATGTAAGTGCCTTCTGGAAAAATAGGCATTTTCTCTGTAATCTGTTTTTTTCATTAGTAAATGTGATCACCACTATATAACTGAAATAATTTTTGTTGAATGTAGCACTGAACACCCACATCCATAATCCTAACATATATAGCAGGAAATTGTTATTGTTTTAACATATGTAAATACAGTCAAACCTGTATTAAGAGGTCATCTTTGGGACAACGAAATGTGGCCTTATCAGACAGGTGACCTCTTAAAAGAGGTTTAATTCATATGAAATTTTCTATGACAGGACAAGAAAAAGGTGACCTTTTAATAAAGGTGACTGTTTAATAGAGGTGACCACATGGGCAGGTTGACTGTACCTTTAATCCTTTAAAGCCTTCATAAATAGCACTAAAACCATTACGCAGAACAGATCTGTCGAATGTGATTTTTGATTTTTTGATTGATTTTTGGTGTTTTAACGCCACTTTCAACAATATTTCAGCTATATCATGGCGACCAGTTTTAGTGGTGGAGGAAGTCGGAGTACCCGGAGAGAACCACCGACCATGGGCAAGCAACTGGTAAACTTTATCACTTGCGGTTGCGAATCGAGTGCACCCTTTTTTGTAATTTACAAAGCCGGGCGCGAACCCACGCCGTATTGGTGATAGGCTTGTATGAGTTGTTAGATCCAGCGACCTAACTCATTGAGCCACCCGGGCCCCTTTTAAGGGTGACCTTTTAGTAAAGGTAACTGTTTAATAGAGGTGGCCGCATGGGCAGGTTGACTGTACCTTTAATCCTGCCTTCATAAATAGCACTAAAACCCTGGCGCACAACAGATCCGTCGGATGTGAACCAAACAAACAAATAATTGCTTGATGACACTACTGGCACAATATTGCTCCCCAAACTTCCTGATATAGATCTGAGTTGAGGATGTGAATTTGATCCTCCATCATACACCTAAATATAAAAAAATTAGAAAAATCAAACAACTTTTTTTTTTGCAATAAAACTATAATGTTTGAAATTGAGCAACGCTTTGTATTCAGATTAACTTGTCTATTGATATAATCTTCATTTTACTCATATACATTTGTTGTTTGTAGGAGGGCTCATGTTTTATTTGTGTTTTTTATTTATTGTGGATGGTGGTGTCCAGTAGGAGGGCTCATGTTTTATTTGTGTTTTTTATTTATTGTAGATGGTGGTATCCTGTAGGAGGGCTCATGGTTTTATTAGTGTTTTTTATTTATTGTAGATGGTGGTATCCTGTAGGAGGACTCATGTTTTATTGGTGTTTTTTATTTACTGTGGATGGTGGTGTCCAGTAAGAGGGCTCATGTTTTATTTGTGTTTTTTATTTACTGTGGATGGCAGTGTCCTATAGGAGGGCTCATGTCTTATTTGTGTTTTTTATTTATTGTGGATGGTGGTGTCCTGTAGTAGGGCTCATGTCTTATTTGTGTTTTCTATTTACTGTGGATGGTGGTGTCCTGTAGGAGGGCTCATGTTTTATTAGTGTTTTTTATTTATTGTGGATGGTGGTGTCCAGTAGGAGGGCTCATGTCTTATTTGTGTTTTTTATTTATTGTGGATGGTGGTGTCCTGTAGTAGAGCTCATGTCTTATTTGTGTTTTTTATTTACTGTGGATGGTGGTGTCATGTAGGAGGGCTCATGTCTTACTTGTTTTTTATTTACTGTGGATGGTGGTGTCCTGTAGGAGGGCTCATGTCTTATTTGTGTTTTTTATTTACTGTGGATGGTGGTGTTCTACCAGACTTGAATACATGAGTAGCATGTCCAAACTTGGTATTAAATAGTTTTAAAGCTGTCTGATCTGATTTGTTGTTTTTGTTCAAAACTACCTAAATGATATATATTCAATGTTTATCTTGATTATTGGAGTCTAGCATACCTGTGATTTTTAAATGCACCCCCTTCTGAAATAATATTGCTGATCTAATACCACACAAATTGTAATTCGTCAAATCTGCCCAAGAAATAAAATCTATTATGCAGTCACCTGTATTAAAAGGTCACCTTTTTCTTGTCCTGTCATAGAAAATTTCATATGAATTGAACCTCTTTTAAGAGGTCATTTGTCTTATAAGGTCAATTTTTCTTTGTCCCAAAGGTGACCTCTTAATACAGGTTTAACTGTACAACAATGTTATAAAACTACTGTAGCTCAAAGTTTTTTTTATTTCAGAGATAATAATATTTACATCCGTCTGCACGTAAACAGTTCGATAAATAGATCGCAATTTTAACCCAGTGGAGAGTAATATAAAATACCAATCAGACTTGGATGTGGAACGATAAAACTCTGAAGAGTCCTCGTACATTATAGCGAATTTTGAATGGCCAACCCTCGCATATATGAACATATTAAATTTGAGAACTAATATTGTATCACAGAAATGAGAAAAACAAAATAAATCAAAAGTTTGTTTGTGTTTGGTTAAAAGTAGCTTCTGTCGACATTTCCCATAGCACTGTGTATGATTGCATCCCCTTTTCGATGGCGACATTTTTAATTGCTATTGAATGGAATGAAAGTTTCTTTAAACCGAAAGAGATAACTTTTCAAGAAAATCACTTTCAAAATACTTAATTAATACAATAGATTTCAATAAACATGATATCAACATTTTCTGAAATGACACATGGCAAATATACAAAAGGAGATTAATCAAAATTACAAGGTGACTTGAACTTCACTGTGGACAGGCTGTCCAGCACTTTTTGACAAAAATTAAGGGCGAATTTTAGGGATAAAATTAAGAAATTTTAGGGCTAATTTAGGGCTAAAATAAGGAATTTTAAAACTAAATTAGGGCAGTTTTAGACATTTAAATGGACTTACCTTTCCAAATTTGACAATAAAGAAACTCACAAAAAATACTTTAAGTACAGGAAGGTCGTCTTCCAGGGTTCCATTGTCTCAATAAACAAGCTTGACACATGGATTCACTGGTCAACTGCCTTTCACTGCATAATCTGAATAAGAACTGCAAACTACATTAAGACACATTTTGCATGAATGCATTTTCAAAATTGCTAGAGTAGAAATATAAAAAAAAATAGGAATTGACATGAAATTTGTTTAGGGCTACTGGCCGGACAGCCTGTGTGGACCAACGAGAGAGTGAAATCTACCTTTACAATGCAACTTTTTCACCTGAATTTCCCAGTAGCTTCTGACGTGACCTGATCTCTCCATGAAGCAAAAACTGGATTTCCAATGTCATATGTAGCTGTCCCCCTTTTTGTGTTCAGTGAGTTAAGCAGAGAGGTGATTGCTCGTTCTGTTGATATTAGTAGAATTGTTGACCATCACTGTTTAAACTTTCTTTTCATAATTGTAGGCAAATACAAAATTTGTTTGTGCAAGTTTTCGAAATAGGAAGAGAAGAGAGGTGAGTACAAATACATTTCACATTTCTCAACAATGTATGTATACAGCAAAGTAATGTATGCAAAACAAATGTTTTAATTACAAAACAAAATATAGACATTTAATTAAATTTCATACCGGTAGTCTTCTGAGCTATCTGACTGTTCAGTGTCTATTGTACTTCGCTCTACACATGATGCATGCTATCAATAGACTTTATACGTCTGGAGAGTGTCAATCCAAATATTCATCAATTTATTAATATTTCACTTGTCATAAGAAATACCCTTCCATAGTACCCCTGGTTGTTAATGGTCTTTAGTTTTCTGTGTAGTGTTTTCCAAATCATTGTTTGTCCTTTTGTCCTTTTTCTTTTGGCCAGAGTTGTCTGTCCTTTGATTTACTACTTCTGATTACCCCTCTGGCATCTTCAAACACCTCTTTTTAGAATCAAATGTTAGTTCCTGTTTTTGCATCATAGCAAACTGACCTTTTTGATATTTTGATGTGCAACTACGATGGTAAATTTTTATATAAAGATAAAAATTCAACCATACATCATAGGACAAACTATGTTGCACGCAACGTCGTGCTAAGAATACCCCCACTCGTTCATTTGTAAGTTGCACGTTAAACAGGAAGTAGATGTGCGGTAAACCTGGAAAGGGGAGACCCGGTACAAGTCACCATGCCAAAGCCATATATCAAATATAAAATCATTTCTTTTAGTAGAAGCTGAGATATCTGTTATGAAAGTGTGAACGGACGGACAAGGTGATTGCAATATAGCCCCCTCTCTACGAGTGGGGTTATAATAAATATCTCTATATCTAATGTTTCTTACTTTTACATAATCAAAATGAGATTCAGTATTAAAGGTTTGAAAACTGAGAGTGATGTAGTGATCTACTGGTACAATAATGGTATATCTACAGTCAGCATTATTGGGGTAATCTCCAGGGTAGTTAGGGGAGGCAATTGATCCAGTCAACGATGCATAATATCCACTACAGGTACCTGAAAATACATATATAGAGATTATAAAAGAATATTTAAACAGTGATGTTCAACAATTTCACCAATATAAAAAAAAACGGACAATCACTTCTCACTTCAAAGTATTAAACACAAAACAAAAAGAAAACGACATACGACGTTTGAAATCCAAGGTCCTGATTTGGGAAAGGAACAAAATGTATGATATATGTAAGAAATAAAAAAAAATATAAACCCCCATGCTATGGTATGCAAGGCATACAAATATAATTGTCATGCAAGTGTTTTTCACATGCCAAAGGTTGGAATATAACTTCCACAAAAGGTCAGTGAGCTTTACTGGTTTCCTTCACAATTAAAACAGTCACGATTTAACTAACATATTGTTGAAGGATGCGTGTTAAACCCATTATTTTGTCTTCTTTTTTTTGTGTAATTGTTTATTTTAATATTAGAAAAGTGTTAAACAAATGAGATACATTGCATACAGATGAAAAATATACAAAATAATATAGATATATAAAACATTTTGTTTTCCTAAAAACAATTTAAAACAAGATAACGATAATATAATACGATTCAAAAGATAATCAGCATTCATTGCCACTTCAACATTAAGACATTTGTTGTTTATTTTTAAATTAATATGCTCTTTCTGTTTGGGAGATACGTAAAAGTGGATTTTTTTTTCTATTTTAATATAATATTTTTTGGTATTGAAGACCTCTGTGTAAGTGTTGGATTTCTCCCTTGTATCTATACCTATATATACCATTTAAAAATAAACAGGATAATGTGATTTACTGTATTTTGATTCTCAATGTAATTCTTGGATATTCCATTCAATCCGTTTAATATCACAATTAAAACTGACCGCAATGATGTAAGTGAAATATTGTCGAAAGTTCTCCTTGCAGCCATTACACAACAGAGTTCTCAGTATATTATTTTAAAGGCTCAAGTTGTCATTTTCTTTATTCACTGTTTCGTTAGGTCTTGAACATCAATGTTGTTGATATTATTAATTAACGCCTGAGAAAACCAAAGGGGCAATGAAGAATGGACAAATCCAGAGACACAGGCAACATCAGGTACACAAGACACAAGATGAAGACAAACAAAACAAAAACACAACATAGAAAAAAATGAGATGAGCAACACGGACCCCACCAAAAACCGGGGTTGAACTCAGGTGCTCATGAAGGTTAAGCAGTCCCCGTCTCTAATAAGACATCTGAATTATGAGTTTGATTCCCTCTCATGGGAAGGTGTTATCAATACAATGCTATGTGAAAAAAGGTAGTCAGTGACTTACTGTAGGTCCGTTGTTTTCTCCAGAGTACTACGGTTTCTTCTACCAATAATATTCCATGTATTTATGGCGGTTCCCGGGGCTTGACTTCGCCGAACTTACTACCCAGTATGCCCTAATGTGGCTGTTAAGGGTTGCCCTCTTTCATTACAGTGGACCATAATGGGTAACATGTTTTTTAACAGTACTATGGTCCTGTGCGTAAATATTTCTTTTGTAGATTTCGCAGAAAAATTAGGCACATCGTAGACGCTACATTCGTTGTTAATTAAGAGATGCTGTGAGTTGCCTTTTTTTCGTTGAAGGGTCATATCACACAACGCATTCATTTATGTCGTGTCCTTAGCACAAGTTGATGTGTATTGGATTGTTCCTATGTGTTTAGGAATCAGCAATTTACTCATCGGTTGAAGGGACGATGTCACTTATTGTTCTGGCCGATATTAGTACACCTCTTAGTCGACACATACATTTTTATTTGAACATTTTCTTGTGGAAGTGGAGCTGAAACTGCTTACCCTTCTGTAGCATATAAGCTTACCCCCGGATTTGCTGGTGCTCGTGCTGCTTAATATTCAGTTTTCTGTGCAGTGTGTTGTAGATCACTGTTTCAGTGTTTGTTCCTTTGTCCTTTTTCTATTGGCCATTGTGTTGTCTGTCTTTCTTCGATAAATGACGGCTTCTCATTACCCCTTTGGTATCTTCAAACTTTTCTTACAAAGGGAAAAAGTGGGATATTGGGGGATTCTATTTATATTTTGGCCAGACAAAGATCAATTTTATGTTTTAAATATGCACAACCCCCCTCCCCACTACCTCCTTCCCCGACAAGATAAAAACATAAATGTCAGTGCCTTACATACCATCAGTAGTTG
>MJUT01000204.1:25534-37021 GCA_002080005.1 Gigantidas platifrons
ATAAGTAGGGGTACCATGGCTGTCATCGAATGGCAAATGATATAAGTAGGGGTACCATGGCTGCAATCGAATGGTAAATGATATAAGTAGAGGTACCATGGCTGTGATCGAATTGTAAATGATATAAGTAGGGGTACCATGGCAACAATCGAATGGCAAATGATATAAGTAGGGGTACCATGGCTGTCATCGAATGGCAAATGATATAAGTAGAGGTACCATGGCTGTCATCGAATGGCAAATGATATAAGTAGGGGTACCATGGCTGTCATCGAATGGCAAATGATATAAGAAGGGGTACCATGGCTGTGATCGAATGGTAAATGATATAAGTAGGGGTACCATGGCTCTGATCGAATTGTAAATGATATAAGTAGGGGTACCATGGCTGTGATCGAATTGTAAATGATATAAGTAGGGGTACCATGGCTACAATCGAATGGCAAATGATATAAGTAGGGGTACCATGGCTGTCATCGAATGGTAAATGATATAAGTAGGGGTACCATGGCTGTCATCGAATGGTAAATGATATAAGTAGGGGTACCATGGCTGTCATCGAATGGTATATGGGTTTACTATTCCAATCATTCCCTATCACTGTTAAGGTTTATGGTTATGACCACTACTTACGGTTTACCTAATACAACCTTGTAATCCACTTACATCTGTCAATATAGGAAAAGATACCAACACAATATATCTAAATGCATGGTAGTATTTTTAGCACCCATTCTTATTCTAATCTTAATCTTACATGTTGTGTAATCCTATAAATAATCTTTGCAGCTTCATGCTTCTAACTTTGCATGTTCAAACATGATAGATTTTGTCTGATTGTTTCATTGTTGTAGTAAGTATACATATTTATATGTGTAATTTTGTCTGATTGTTTCATTGTTGTAGTAAGTATACATATTTATATGTGTAAGCATTGTTGTTGTATTTATATGTGTAAGCATTGTTGTTGTATTTATATGTGTAAGCATTGTTGTTGTATTTATATGTGTAAGCATTGTTGTTGTATTTATATGTGTAAGCATTGAAATAAAAACGTAGATATCAACTTTGTTGCGCACGACACGTTTCTTTAATAACCTTAATCACATAGGATTTATTGAACATAGTATGTTTGACTTTTTTGATTATTATTACATTGAGTTCAGCTAATTCGTAGCTTATGATAATGATAAACAATCTAAATCGTGATTTATGATATAGATAAAACAAGGTAGTTTCTATTATTAATCCCCTGTTGTGTTAGAGTTTTTATTAGCTCGTTCTTTACAATTAACTATTGTTGAGAAGTACACATTCTTCCTTGCTTAATTGACATTATTAGCTTTTTAGAACTGATTGGTTTTTTTAGCTCCTGGCCACGTCAGTTATTTTCAGATGTTACCAGATTGATGTCTATTGTGTATAAACTAATAACATTTAGTTTT
Organism: Gigantidas platifrons; assembly: GCA_002080005.1. Classification (NCBI taxonomy): domain Eukaryota; kingdom Metazoa; phylum Mollusca; class Bivalvia; order Mytilida; family Modiolidae; genus Gigantidas; species Gigantidas platifrons. The sequence goes on from MJUT01000204.1 coordinate 26,980, forward strand.
TGTTGAAATGTCAAAACCTTCTGGTGAAATCGTAAAAATAACCATGTAAATATATTTCATAAACATTTTTCATTTGATTTATTTAACCGATTATGCTTACGTTTGATTCCTCGTTTGATCTTTTACATGTTTTTGTTTCTTCTCTGAATTCACTGCAAAATTTGACAGCTTAACGGTTCCTTGTCAGAACCTTTGTAGGTACTTCAATGAAAAACAAATCCAAGATCTCACAGTGTCGAAACAGTTCCAAAGTCCAATATAAAATAGTAAAAAGAGGCAACATCGATACATGACCGCTCACTCTCCTGACTTGTTATGACACACAAAAAAAGACAGCAACTGCAAAATAATATTCCAAAAATGTCCTAAAACCGAATAAATGATTCATTGAGTAGTCACTCGGAACATCCCACTTGTGTTTTTCTTTTCGCCTATTGTAAATTTAAGATTGCCGTCACTAACGGGAGGACATAGGACCACTTGAAAATAACTAAAATGTTAATGTAACCCTTTCATATTAAATAAAATGAATGGCCCTTCACAATACTTTGGTTAGTAGTGATTTTAAACCCTGGTCATTCCATGTCATAGCTTAAGGTGGTACCTAACACTACAGGGAGATAACTCTTTAAAATCAGTTGAACGTTTTGATCATATGATGTTTGTATGCAGATTTCAAGCATCTCGGTGATCAAAACCACAGAGAGAAAAGCTGCTATGTGGCTAGTGAATTTATAGCTCTGAGTCTGTTGGTTGGAATTGGTTAAAATTTTGATATTTATTACAGTGGATATATTCAAATACACTGCCAAAAAAATAAGAAAATTAAACGGGCAGATCAAATTTTACCTGAAGTGTATGGTACCACCTTAACATGAATTTCATATAAGCTAGCTCAATTATTTTCTTTATAACTATTACTCTATTTTTTTCAACTGGTTGGGCGTGGCTTAACACGGGTTGACTGATTACAGGAAAGTCCATGTATTTAGGAGGGTCAGGTTACCTGATCAATTTCATTTATACAGCTATATTCAATCGTGCGTGTATGATCCAATCTGTGTATTTAAATTATTTAAATTATTCTCTTATATACACCCATTCGGGAAGCGGGAAATAATGCACACGCAAAATTCGTGAATTTGTTCCTCTTTTTTTCTGTAAGAAAGAGGGGGAGGGGGATTCAATATGATCGTTTCAAAGGAATTTTGTGAAAATAGGAGTACAAAAAAAATGCAACGTCTATCTTTTTAGATATTAGATTTTTGAATCGTGACCAATATACGAAAGGATTCATATTGCAAACATAGGAAAAAACATCGATCAATTTTTAATAACCCACACAATACACCCTTGTGCGTTATATTCCTTTTGTATGAATTGATTTCGGTGACACTGCTGAATACAGTTCAATAATGTCAATAACGGGAACTGTACATACACAAAATAAAATCGAATGCTCTCATGTAAATTTAAAGGTCAACTCCGCCCGACCAGTTAAATAAAATAGAGTAATACAATAGTTGAGGTTTATTTTTTTATTGGATTTCACGTTTACTTGACATCCAAAGTTACTTTTTGTGTAGATATTAGAAACTCTAGAACTGAACAAACTGTACAGGAATTTTTTGTACATTTTGAATCAAGCACACGAACATATAGAAATGTTACCTGTACTGAGCATGCGTATTAAACAGGGAAAATACATGTTACCTGTACTTAGCATGGCGTATTAAACAGGGAAAATACATGTTACCTGTACTTAGCATGGCGTATTAAACAGGGAAAATACATGTTACCTGTACTTAGCATGAGTATTAAACAGGGAAAATACATGTTACCTGTACTTAGCGTATTAAACAGGGAAATTAAAAGTTACCTGTACTTAGCATGAGTATTAAACAGGGAAAATACATGTTACCTGTACTTAGCATGAGTATTAAACAGGGAAAATACATGTTACCTATACTTAGCATGGCGTATTGAACAGGGAAAATACATGTTACCTGTACTTAGCATGGCGTATTAAACAGGGAAAATACAGGTTACCTGTACTTAGCATGGCGTATTGAACAGGGAAAATACATGTTACCTGTACATAGCATGGCGTATTGAACAGGGAAAATACATGTTACCTGTACTTAGCATGGCGTATTGAACAGGGAAAATACATGTTACCTGTACTTAGCATGCGTATTAAACAGGGAAAATACATGTTCATAGTTGAATATCACGCTGTATCGATTTTCCCTTTCAAATAATTCAGTAAGACCATTTATAAACAGGTAAACGATAGGGTTTCAAGTGAGAAATCTCCGATTTTCCACATTGTTGAACACGATCATATCAAATTATATTATCTGCAAGCTTTTTTTATATTCAGATGTTGCTACTGGTATCAGATGATATTGTTACACGGATCAAAGACAAATGACATTCGAATGTTTACTTCGAACTATCAAATGATTTGAGGTTACTGCTAGCAAGGACGTAACTGAACCAAGGGTTCCTGGTGGTTACGTTTAAGTCATCACTTGGAATGTTTTATGATTATGACATGGGTAACTGTTAAAGAATATCTGTGTCACAAATGACCAGGGATATGATCCGTTTGTCGTAATCATAATCCGGTCCTTTCAACTTATCACTAGATATGTTGTATCAAGAACATGACTGGTGCCACTAGTGAGGCAGGGACTGCTTACCATTCTGGAGAACTTGAGTTCACTCCCAGTTTTTATTGGGGTTCGTGTTGCTCAATTTCTTTGCTTTCTGTGTAGTATTTTGTGGATCATTGATTGTACTTTAGACTTTAGTCCTTTTTCTTTTGACCATTGTATTGTGTGTCGTGAGAACTACGACTTCTGATTACCCCTTTGGTACCCCTTAGGTATGAGTTGAGTTTTGATCAAAGAAAATGGTAACGTTAAGTTGTAGTTCTTACTTTATATTTTTTTTAATTACGTTGGAATAATTTTAGAATTTGTTTTTTCTTCCCACTACGGAAATATCGTATGGTAATTGATAAGGTTACCGGATACAATTATATGACGAATTATCTCAGAGAATCATTCCTGCTACGATTTTTCGGATTTACTAGATAATCAAAAAACCATTAAATTTAAACGGTTTGTAGTAGACAGCAATGGGGGATCAATAAATACGTCAAAGTACTGAAATATATAGTGTTTTAACCAATCAGAACAATTGCCATCAACGATATTGAAATCTTTCTTTATTGTAATTTTACCATTTTAAGATAGTTTTTAATATATTAGGGCTATTAGATCCAATTTAGGACGCACAGTTCATGAAAAGTTTAAAGACAGAGAAAGGATAAGTGAATTAAAGAAAAGAGTGATGGGGAAATGCGACTGCCACTGTTAGTAGTTAAGAGAAATGTATCTAAATACTTCGTCTTTTCGTGTTATTATTACAACTAGACGTCACTTCTCTCGTCATAGTAACCAGTGAAACTATTTAATTACTAGTACCGTGTCTAGAAATGGTCAATTTAAACTTCTTGCTTAAATTGATTCAACGCTACTGTTTAGCAATAATACGACGGATGCCATTTGTGAAGCAGGTAATGGTTACCTTTCCGGGGCACATGAGCTCACCTCCAGTGCTTAGTGGGTTATTGTTTGTCTGTTTGTCCTTATTCTTGTGGCTATTGTGTTGTTTTGTCCTTATTCTTGTGGCAATTGTGTTGTTTTGTCCTTATTCTTGTGGCAATTGTGTTGTTTTGTCCTTATTCTTGTGGCTATTGTGTTGTTTTGTCCTTATTATTGTGGCTATTGTGTTGTTTTGTCCTTATTCTTGTGGCTATTGTGTTGTTTTGTCCTTATTCTTGTGGCTATTGTGTTGTTTTGTCCTTATTCTTGTGGCAATTGTGTTGTTTTGTCCTTATTCTTGTGGCTATTGTGTTGTTTTGTCCTTATTCTTGTGGCAATTGTGTTGTTTTGTCCTTATTCTTGTGGCAATTGTGTTGTTTTGTCCTTATTCTTGTGGCTATTGTGTTGTTTTGTCCTTATTCTTGTGGCTATTGTGTTGTTTTGTCCTTCGATTTATGGTTTCTGATTACTTCTTTAGTATCTTCAAACCTATCTGTATGTGCATGAAATATTTATCACTGGACGTTAACAACCAATAACTTATAATGAACAAAAAAGCACAAAATAATCGACTCATTGGGCATAAAAATCAAAAATTAATCGGCTCCTTGAACACAAAGCAAATTGTCCAATCGAACATACCTGACATAATAAAAACGTAGATATCAAATGTTAGTGCACATAACGCATTTCTGAAATAATATTCATCAGGTGCGCTCGACGACGAAAGACTTAAAAGCCAAATAATTAAAAAATTGTTCGATAGCAATACAGCCAAAGGCCATAAACAGGATATCCATAGTTCACTATGATCACATATGCCTTATGGAGAAGAATTTTAGTTTCATATTAGGAAATAAGAGGCTCCCGTAATGATTATTACAACAAATTACATTGAGAAAAATAGAATGTTGTGCAATAGTATATATGTATAATTAATTATGCTCAAATATATTGTTGTTTGATGGTGTTTCACATCACATTCAACAATAGTTCAGTTATATCGTGGTGGTCAGTTTTATTGGTGGAGGAAACCAGCGGACCCGGAGAAAACCACCGACCTGCCGCAAGTCACTGACAAACTTTATAACATAATGTTGTACACTTCGCCTTTATCGAGATTCGAATCACATCACTGGTGATAAGCACTGATTACAAATGTAGTTGTAAATCCAACTACCATGCGATCATGACCACGACGTCCTCATGTTCAAATATACATTTACCTGAATATTAACTGTCATGATATAAATAATCATGAATTCAGATAATTACATTGTATACAAGGTATAATGTACTATATTTTTTCATGACCGCCACTTTGAATGCAATTCATCGACACCTGTTATTGCCAATGAACATTGCTAGCTCAATTCAAAGAAAAATAAGTAAATATCCAATTATCATAGAGCATGTAAAACGTAAAAAATATCACTAATTATGTTTGTTAAGATTGAAAAATACTTACACCTAATGGTTACATGTAAAACCTAATTATTTCCAAAAATATACATAGAAATACATATGTTGTTGATCGTGTCTGATTAACATGTACCTTCCTTCTATATGTTAATATATATTTAGCCAAAGAGCAATTGTCATAATATCTTGAAGCCACGCAAGACACAGAGAGCCAATATCAAAGATAAGGCAACGACTGTACAACAACAAAAACTAATAAACTCTTGCAAATAAACGTTAGAGAAAATCGAAGGGGCAATCAAGAACGGACAATCCAGAGACAGTAGCAACATTGGGTACACAAAACACAAGACGAAGACAAACAAAACAAAAAACACAACACAATATATGTTGGACACAACTATGCGCAAGCAAACACAACTAACGTAATTAAGACATGAACCCTGCTACAAACAGCTGGGGGTAAAGACGAACATAACAAACACAACTAACATAAATAAGACATGAACCCTGCTACAAACAGCTGGAGGTAAAGACGAACCTAACAAACACAAATAACGTAAATAAGACATGAGCCCTCCTACAAACAACTGGAGGTAAAGACGAACCAAGCAAACACAAATAAGTAAATTAGACATGAGCCATCCTACAAACAACGGGAGGTAAAGACGAACCAAGCATACACAAATAAGCAAATTAGACATGAGCCATCCTACAAACAACGGGAGGTAAAGACGAACCAAGCAAACACAAATAAGTAAATTAGTCATGAGCCCCCCTACAAACAACTGGAAGTAAAGACGAACCAAGCAAACACAACTAACGTAAATTAGACATGAGCCATCCTACACACAACTGGAGGTAAAGACGAACCTAACAAACACAAATAACGTAGATAAGACATGAGTCCTCATACAAACAACTGGGGGTAAAGACGAACCAAACAAACACAAATAACGTAAATAAGACATGAGTCCTCCTACAAACAACTGGCGGTAAAGACGAACCAAGCAAACACAAATAAGTATATTAGACATGAGCCATCCTACAAACAACGGGAGGTAAAGACGAACCAAGCAAACACAAATAAGTATGTTAGACATGAGCCCCCCTACAAACAACTGGAAGTAAAGACGAACCAAGCAAACACAACTAACGTAAATTAGACATGAGCCCTTCTCTACAAACAACTGGAGGTAAAGACGAACCTAACAAACACAAATAACGTCAATAAGACACGAGCCCTCCTACAAACAACTGGAGGTAAAGACGAACCAAGCAAACACAAATAACGTAAATAAGACATGAACCATTCTACAAACAACTGGCGGTAAAGACGAACCAAACAAACACAAATAACGTATATTAGACATGAGTCCTCCTACAAACAACTGGCGGTAAAGACGAACCAAGCAAACACAAATAAGTAAATTAGACATGAGCCCTCCTACAAACAACTGGAAGTAAAGACGAACTAAGCAAACACAAATAATGTAAATAAGACATGAACCATTCTACAAACAACTGGCGGTAAAGACGAACCGAACAAACACAAATAAGGTAAATTAGACATGAGCCCTCCTACAAACAACTGGCGGTAAAGACGAACCTAACAAACACAAATAAGTAAATTAGAGATGAGCCCTCCTACAAACAACTGGCGGTAAAGACGAACCAAACAAACACAAATAACGTCAATAAGACACGAGCCCTCCTACAAACAACTGGAGGTAAAGACGAACCAAACAAACACAAATAACGTAAATAAGACATGAGCCATTCTACAAACAACTGGAGGTAAAGACGAACCGAACATCGTATGAAAATCGTAACGGACATCACAACAAGTAACTAAGACACACAACAAGTAACTAAGACACACAACAAGTAACTAAGACACACAACAAGTAACTAAGACACACAACAAGTAACTAAGAACGTAAAGACAAAGACATATAATTGGATATCAAGGATGCCTTACCGATTTCTACTGTTAGGCCGATGATCGATTATAATCGGAAGTTGATCGGTTAGGATAATTTAATCCGATAATCGATAATAAGGTTTGTAATCAAGTAAGCGCAACAAAAAAAACATGACCTTATTAGTTTAAACTATGGTGTTGACTTTGTAGAATGTATTTTTCCTTGATATAATTTTAAAACTTGTGTTTAATAAACACGTTATATGAGTAAATGGTTGATGATATTTGACTATACCGATTATATAATTGACAGTTGATCGGTTTACCATTTCCGATAATATATTCTGATCTTTTATCGATTGACCAACACTATCGATTTCCCAAGGATTCAATATATATTTTGAATTCCGACGTAATATTGTGAAATATCACCTTGAAATTCGTAAATTATATATATATGTATCATGTAGCTTTGGAATACAATTATATTTCTGATGAAGTGCATTTCAAATTTCACTATTCCCGAGTTCTGGATTTAAATTACACAAGTATTTTCACAATGTTATCAAGTCAATTCTTATTTCCCACTGCCGAACCCCAGTATATTAATGGTTAAGGGTACTAACGTAATAGGTTTGGCTTGTCTCTGTATGAATACAACACTATTATCGCAATTTATGATGCATTGAAGTCGTGTTACGGTTAACTTATTTATGCCGTAGGATAAAAGTATGCACCACTATTGTAATTTTGGAAGACAGATCAAATTTTAAATGTCTTCTTTTTCAATTAATGAAGGAATTGATAGCATTATGTCTTGCGTAATAAATTGTAGAAAATGCAATTTTGATAAACAGTATGCAGAATTAAGTTTTACTTTTATAAACATTTGAAATATTTGCTTATATTGTGTTCGTTCTGTGTCTTGTACCCAATATTGCCGTGTGTCTCTAGATTGTCCATTCTTGATTTTCCCCTTCGGGTTTCTCTGACGTTTATTCGTCATGTGTTTTGTGTACCCAATGTTGCCTGTGTCTCTGGGTTGTCCATTCTTGATTGTCCCCTTCGGGTTTCTCTGACGTTTATTCGTTCTGTGTCTTGTGTACCCAATGTTGCCTGTGTCTCTAGATTGTCCATTCTTGATTGCCCCCTTCGGGTTTCTCTGACGTTTATTCGTTCTGTGTCTTGTGTACCCAATGTTGCCTGTGTCTCTGGGTTGTCCATTCTTGATTGTCCCCTTCGGGTTTCTCTGACGTTTATTCGTCCTGTCTTTTGTGTACCCAATGTTGCCTGTGTCTCTGAATTGTCCATTCTTGATTGCCCCCTTCGGGTTTCTCTGACGTTTATTCGTCATGTGTCTTGTGTACCCATTGTTGCCTGTGTGTCTGGATTGTCCATTCTTGATTTCTCCTTCGGGTTTCTCTAACGTTTATTCATCCTGTGTCTTGTGTCCAATATTGCCTTGTGTCTCTGGATTGTCCATTCTTGATTGCCCCTTCGGTTTTCTCTAACGTTTATTCGTTCTGTGTCTTGTGCCTAATATTGCCTTGTGTCTCTGGATTGTCCATTCAGATTTTCCCCATCGGTTTTCTCAACCGTTTATTTGAACATTACATCCTTATAAAAGTCATTGCTCGAATATTGTGTGATACTATAAAATTATGCTACTTCTTGAAACCATGATTTTAATCAGAAACGTATGAAAATACCAATGGGGTAACCATAAGCCGTACATCTAAGATACCAATGGGGTAACCGTAAGCCGTACATCTAAGATACCAACGAAGTTGCGAAGGGATATAATAACGCTACCGTCCTTCCGTCCGTCCTTCCATAGCATCCTTGTGAACATTCTAGAATCAACATCCTTCAATGGATTTTGACCAAACTTGGTACATATATAGTCCTTAAGAGACTCTGGAACCCTATTGATTTTCAAGGTCAAAGGTCAAGGTCACCGGGTCAAATGTTTAGGCGAGGGGATACGCCACGCTTTGCGTTGCCCTTGTTAATATATACTAGTGTTGACTGGTCATCTTCAATACCTTAATATTTACCACGACTCAGAGATTTTTTACATTACTGTTACAATTTATCAAATATTCCCTTGCGATTTTTAATTTGCTCTTTGGACAAAAAAAGATTGCATTCAGTTTTACGAAGGAGGAAATGAAGCTTTTCTTGATAAGCTATCCACTACATGATATCAGTACTGTAGCGAGTTCTTGAGAGATAATTTTACAGATATTTGTTCCAAAAATAGTTCATACCGGATACGAGATAACGATGTGACGCTTTAGTCTGAATTTCCTGAAGGTGTTCATATATTTAGATTTCCAGTATTGAATTCGAACACCCTAAAGTGAATGTTAAATAAATGAGTGGCACTTTCTGTATGAAATTTCAATTACCATGCACGTCGCGAGACAAATGTATAACAAGGCGGTAATTTTGTGAATGATATAACATGTTACCCGTCTAGACACTAGATTTAATGGAGGGAACTAAATTATATGATTGTTAATTATGTGACTACCTAAAATCTCCGATACAATGTGCTTCATTTGCTACATTTAGATGAAAATGATATTTGGCGATCTGTATGCAAATTAAGACTAAAAGTAAGGTATGACGGTACCGCTTGATGTATTTTGGTCAATTATCAGAAAAGTATTTTGGCGGCATCGTGTGATATTGTAGGAGTTCATGTCCGTATAATATAGCTATGTGGAAACGGCGTTTAATATGACACCATCCCAATTATTATCTGTCTTATTTCCTCTCTGGTTATTTCTCTTGAAAAAAGGAAAACATATGCACATGTAATAAAATGAAGACAATCAAAACAAAAAATAACCAGTAGACTAACACGATGAACAACAAGGACCAAACATCCGGGGGTGACCTCTTGTGACTAACACGATGAACAACAAGGACCAAACATCCGGGGGTGACCTCTTGTGACTAACACGATGAACAACAAGGACCAAACATCCGGGGGAGACCTCTTGTGACTAACACGATGAACAACAAGGACCAAACATCCGGGGGTGACCTCTTGTGACTAACACGATGAACAACA
>MJUT01000204.1:46118-57807 GCA_002080005.1 Gigantidas platifrons
CTTTTATTACCACATATTGTTGAACTTGTTATCGTTCTAAAGTTGATATCTACTCTTTTATTACCACATATTGTTGAACTTGTTATCGTTCTAAAGTTGATATCTACTCTTTTATTACCACATATTGTTGAACTTGTTATCGTTCTAAAGTTGATATCTACACTTTTATTACCACATATTGTTGAACTTGTTATCGTTCTAAAGTTGATATCTACACTTTTATTACCACATATTGTTGAACTTGTTATCGTTCTAAATATAGCTGAATCATTGCTCGTTAGACGTTGAACAATAATCAAATAATAAATCCATCATTTTCTCTATATAACAGTTTTTGTTGAATAAAACTATAGATATTCGTCTTTCTATTTACGCACCAAAATACATATATGGCCGAACATATTTGACCATGTTTTTTTTTTAATTCTTATTACGTCACGATTGTGATTCATGCATTCATTCAATATCATAATGGACTGGTTATATGAAAAATATACAAAAGAAATATTAATATACGAGTTGTATTGTCCATTTTCCATTTCTTTATTACATTATGACTGGGAAGAGACGAGGCACTTTCGATAAAGTATTTGTCTATAAACAAGACTGAGGTACATTTATTTGTTTATTCGGGGTCCGTCGTGGCCGTGATCGTATGGTAGTTGGATTTACAACTACCTACGCAATCAGTGTCTATCACCACTGATGTTGTGACTTCGAATCTCGATCAGGGCGATGTGTACAACATTTTGTGATAAAGTTGCTAGTGACTTGCGACTGGTCGGTGGGTTTCTCGGGTCCTCCTGTTTCTTCCACCAATAAAACTGACCGCCACGAAATAACTGAAATATTGTTGAAAATGGCGTTAAGGACCATCAAACAAACAAACAAACAAACAAACAAACATATTTGTTTATTCTATCTTTAGATAAAGCAGGAGTTTTGTTTATGCCAATACGTATACAGTTTGTAACTCATTTTCACTACGTTTAATATTTAATAATGTCGAGTTTGTAAATACCTACATAATCACTACCTATATTAAAATGATACAATTTTATGCTAGGACAATGTATCCTATCATGGTAATTGAAATGAAACACTTTTGTCTGAATGATCCCGTTTGGACTTTTGACTAAATATCAAATATAATATCTAAGAGGGCAGCAAATAGAGCGGTCATATTATGGATATCGATTTTTGATTTTTCTATAGGACTTTGGAACTGTTCCGACAGTGTGGTATTTTTGTTTTATTCTACTCATATCTGACTTGGATTCTCATGATAAAAACTATGGAAAGAAACGACCAGAAAATGAGAACGCTATATGCATAAAACATTTCACGTGGTTTTGTGTAGTCGGTGGTGGACGAAAACGATACTATCATTATTATACAATTATAGCATATTGGTGATGTCAATGCATGATTTTATCCTGCTATTATACAATTATAGCATATTGGTGATGTCAATGCATGATTGTATCCTGCATTCATTACATTTGCTGTACAAAAAACATATACAAATGAATATTTGCTTTATTCTTCTGGAATACAAATAATCGTCTCTTGGTACGTGATTAATGTAGATCAAACGATAATTAACGGTAACAGAATTGCGCGGACGTGACAGAGAGCACATTTAAAAACGATTGGAACGCTTGTTTCTGCTATTTTCAGCGGAAATCGTTAATTGTTTTGAATTTGGAAGTTCCATTTGTGTCTTTCACTATAGGGGAGGTTTGGGCCCATAAAATTAGTATACCCCCCACCACTGATATTGACGTGCATATACCAAATCCAGGACAGTGAGCAGTCGTTCATCGATTTTGTCTACTGCTATGATGTTTCTATTGGATTTTGGAAGTGTTCCGACAGTGTGGTATTTTGGTTTTTCATTGTAGCATGTTGTTTGAGATTTGCAAGATTGCTTTTGGCACAATGAAACACCTATTTACTGGCTATTTGGACAAGTTTATTATCCCCCTCAAAGTTGAATATTTCCTACGTTTCGAGTCTAGAAATAGCTGGTGTCTTGGGGGAGCAAGAACTACTTTCTCTTCCCCCGGAGTACACGAGGTCACCCCGTTATTAGCGGGGTTCGTTTTACTCAAACTCTTGTTTTCTGTTGAATGTTTTGTGAACCATTGCGTTTTTGTTTTTGTGGCTATTGTATTATCAATCCTTCCTACAAATCAATGATCTAATATGGAAGTCTTTACGCTCGCCACCATGACTTTGCTAACTGTGTCATAAATGACCATGGATATGTTTCATTTGTGGAAATAACAATTCCGCCCATTCCTCATTCCTTACCTACCACCGCATTTTTCACCAGAGTAGCACGACAGGGCCACTAATGGAGCATGATCTACTTATCCTTCTAGAGCACAGGAAATTACTCCAGGTTTTGTCTGGTTTTGGAACTTTCGTTTTCTGTGTAGTGTTTGTAAATCATTTTCTTTCTATTTGTCTATTTTCGTTTGGTCATTGTATTGTCTGTCCTTCTGTGAAGTATGGCTTCTGATTTTCTCTATGGTATGTACAAACCATTCCTATCAATAATAGCTAAATTCAAAACAGTTAAATATTTACAATGTATTGTAATAAATTGAATATGGCTTCATGCCATGCTCGAGACATTAAAGTGTACTCGAATAGAAATCATAGTAAAGTATCCCAATTAACCGAGTTATGTAAGTGAGATTATGAAAGACTTCCGTCGTACCTTAAGGAATAAGAGAGATAATTAAATTAGCTCCTTCTAACTGTGATTTGGTGAGGAAAGTTTGTTACTTATCAAGTGATATGCATAACATTATTATTTGACTGCATTTTAATTCCACTTTAAGTGATGTTGTGTTATTTGACAACTGATAAATTACTTTGTCATACCTTCCCACGTAACATTGTTTTGTTTTCCTTTGGTTTACTGCAGTTATATGACAATTCACAATTATTGTCTCGGGCGATAATCGTAAAATCCTGGTAATACAATTAATAGGGCAGAAACCATCCTTTGACTCTCGACACGTCATTTTATGTAGCTATGCTAGTAGTAGGTATCATCATGACAAACCCAAATATGGAGTTATGACACTCAGATATTAAAAGTGAAGGTAAAGCTTCAAATTCGACTCCATTTTATGTGTTATATCATAGGTTTTTTTCCTCGTGGGATTCACTACTAAAAACGTAGATATCTAATTAAGTGCACACGACACGTTTCTAGACTCAAAAAAAAAAAAAAAATGGAAAGTCAATATAATGAAAAACAAAATCCAATGACAAAATCATATAAAGATACAAAATATATAGCCTTAGCATACACATGTATAAACGTTCACTTACTTTACTTGGTACGGACACTTCAATAAAAAGTGGCGGGATTAAGCTAATTTTATGGAACCAAACCTCCCCTCTTCATGAAAGATATATGAGAAAAATGCCAACCCTCACACGTCTTTGATAGCAAGGAAATCAAGGGGTCTACACATGATAGCCAAAATGGGCTAAGGTCACGTATGCTTTAGAGGGAGGAGAACCTTAGTTTTGATAGCTAAATTATTTAGGAACTATATATTTCAATAGTAAATATATCTTATAAATGGTATTGCCGAAACACTGACTAAGGAACAGAAATGTATTAGACCCTCATGTAGAAAGTATTTGCATGACTACATCATTTCACTAAGAGGGGGGATTAGTGTCCATAAAACTAGCCACTTTGTATTGAAGTGCCTGTACCAAGCCAAGAAAGTGAGCGGTCATTTATTTGTGTGTCTACGAACTTTGCTATTGAATTTTGGAACTGTTCTGACAACGTGGTATTTTTTGTTTTTAATATTATAAACTATAATTGCCAATGATATTCGTTAAGCAGTGTAGCTGACATAGTGATGTAATATATCAGAAGTATTACATTGATTGCAAATGAGAAAATCAATGTAATATCAACCGCACTTAAGAACGTCAAAAGTCGGTACTACTACAATCTTCTTTAACAATTGTATGTATGACAATATAAATCAATGGTCTTTTATATCACTATTGTAATTTGTCAAGAAATGAATTTTAATAACATACCAGATCAAACAGAACGGCTTTGTAATTGAACAACAGATGGTACCGTATTTTGCTTCTATTTCATAAAATAAAAAGTAAATAAATGCTTTGTTGTTTCCATGTGATGAATATTTGGTACATAAAATACCATTTAAAATAATGTTTTAAACAAATAAAATATGGACATCGAATCACCATATAAATATGATGTATTTGAATTTTACAATTATCAGACAAAGTAAACTAAGTGTAAATGTATGTCAACAATTCTTTTATTTCAAGGTTTTCCTTATCTCTACCCACTAGTTATATAATTATTATGAAATGGTCATTATACATTTCCGATCCCATCTCTGTCGTTGGTGGAAAATGCTGGAAAGAAGAGTTTGAAGATATCAAAGGGAATCCGTAAATCGAAGAACAGACAACAGAAAAATGACAAAAGGGCAAACAATGGTCTACAAAACACTACACAAAAAACTTAAGATCGTGCAACAAGAACCCCACAACAATCGCGGGGGGAACTCAGATGCTCTGGAAGAGTAAGCAGTTCCTGCACCAGTAGTGGCACCTGTCGTGTTAATCTAGTTACATACCTGGTGATAAATCATGAATGAGGAAAGGATTGTTTTGATGCAAGCAAAAAACAGCCTGCATATTTAGTGGTTTTAAAAATGACCAACATAACTGGTTTCACCTGGTCAAATCAAGAGATGATGGTCAACAAGTCCACCAATATCAACAAAACAAGCAATAACTTCTCACCGTAACTCACTCTGCACAAAATGACTATGGTATGTCACGTTGGAAATCCAGGTTCTGGCTTGGGAAAGGCACACAAAAGGTATTTGGTACTAGTTTTAAACAATAGCCAAAGTATAAATTGTCCATGTAATCTCTCTAAACGTTGTTTGGGTATCATAAAAATGGTTCGCATAATTTTGACAATGGCAGAGGTCCCTGATTTTTCTACGTAATTTTAAAAACAATAACGGAAGTTATCAATTACGACAAAACTAAACGACAACTTTCTTTTCACCAGTAACAATATTCCAACATCACCAGACTGTGGAGTTTACATTTCACAACTCGTACGATATTCTAGGGATTGTACTCAGTACAGTGATTTTTGGACATACTTCAGCTGCTGACGCAAACGCTACAAACAAAAAATATGTTGCTCATAGGTTAAAGTAATCGCTACAACATTTCCGCGGACATAATCACGAACTGGATGTCTACTAGGAAATATCCACATCTCATTTTTCCTTTTACGTAGATTTGTTTTCTTTCCTCTATCACTGATAAGACTTTTATAACAGGAACCGTTTATCTATCACCTGGGTTTCCGCTCGGTTTTCGTTTATTTATTTTTTATTTTTTTTTATTTTATTTTTTTATTATCTTAGGACTACGTCTTGTGTGCCCAATGTTCCCGGTGTTTATGGATTGTCCACTTCCTAATTGGCCCTTCGGTATTCTCTAACGTTTTTTCGATGCCCCCTGGAGACAACAAAAATTACTGACTATGCAATGGTAAATCTCTGTAGGAACTCTGTGTGGTTGTCAATAACGTCTTTGTAGCATTTATAAAATAAAACAATCAGTTTAATAAGTGCAAACATTAATTAGAAGGATCAATTGGTCGTTTTAACTTGAACATCATCACTCGAATCGGACATATAGTAATTATAGTTTCCTACTGATGGTGGACTGCAAAAATAAATAAATCTTTTCACAGTCATCACATTATATAAGATATATTCACGAAGAGTAAGCAGTTTATGCTTCTTAAAAGACACCCGCTTGTTGATCATATTGTCAAGAACCCTCATACAAACCTACCGGGGTTAAAGACGAACCGAACATCGTTTTTATGTTGTAATTGTCATGGATATCATCTATAGTTTTCTTGTTAAATGTTCGTCTTTTTGATTTGCTTCCAGTCGTAATCGATGTATGAAAATAAAACACAAAACGAGAACTGAAGGGTTTTTATTACTGATTATCTTTTAATAAACACGTGGATAAGTAATTTATTGCCCACGACGTGTTTCTAGAATAATCTACATCAGATACACTCAAGGCTAAAATATAACTAGAACACAACCAAACAATGTAATAGTCTTAGGGAACAAATATACTAAAAGGCACACAAAGTATATGGACAATCTGGTAAAGTTACGTAGTCCCGAGAAAGATTGACTTTAGTTTTAATAATGACATGATCTAGGGTCGTAATTTTCAATCATTGTGTACATCAACAATGTCAGCGCCGAAGAACTAACTACATGGCGGATTATACCCTTTGAGTAATGATCTACCAGCAGGTGTCTATGGCGATGTGAATTTGATACAACTTATGGGATTAAATAAATCTGTCATCATTTCGTTAAATATTGTCAATAGTTTTGTTATTATACCTAAAATACACCATTTATAATTCACGAAGATCGTGTGACAATGTTGAAAGCTCAGATTGCTAATAAATAACCGTTAGAGAACACCGAAAATCAATAATGGATAATCCAGAGAAACCGACAACATAGGGAACAGAAGATGAAGAAAAACTGAGTAAAAACACAAAATAATATGCATTGGACACCACTATGCTAAAACAAACTCAAATAACGTGAAAAAAAGGGAGGAGCCCTCCTACAAATAACCGGAAGTAAAGATGAACTGAACATCGTTTTACTTCGGAAATCGTAACGCAAATCACAACACGGAACTTTTCTTAATTGTAGTAATCACAATCCGGTCATTTCTTCATTCATGACTAATCACCGGGTATGCAACAAGAGTAACACGACCAGTATCACTAGTGGAGCAGGGACTGTCTACCCTTCCGGAGCACATTAGTTCACCCCCGGTTTTTAGTGTGGTTTGTATGGATCGATATTTAGTTTAAAAAAACACTGATTCTACCAAAACGTTCTCTGAAACTGATATCATCTACATACTCGAGTTTTTGATTGACAACATACGGTGTATTTGTTATTTTTGGTGGACGTGTTTTTCAACAGACTGTCGGCATACCTGCGGGTAAAAACTGTGCTCCTTTCTCGCCTACTTGTTCCTTTATTCGTATAAGGCCCGATCCTTTAATTTCACGTTCCGCTATATAGATGATTTCCTTTCACTAAATAATTCTAGGTTTAGTGATTTCGTTGATCGCATCTATCCCATTGAACTTGAAATAAAGGATACCACAGATAGAGATATGTCTGCTTCATAACTTGACCTACACCTCGAAATTGAAAGTGAGGGGCGATTAAGAACGAAACTTTACGACAAAAGAGATGATTTCAATTTTCTCATTGTGAACTGTCCTTTTATATGTAACAACATTCCAGCAGCACCTGCATATGGAGTATATATTTCTCAGTTGATACGATATTCCAGGGTGTGTGGTTCCTATCAGTATTTACTTGATAGAGGGTTGCTGCTAACAAGGAAGCTACTGAACCAAGGGTTCCTCTTGATTAAGTTGAAGTCGTCACTTCAAACGTTTTACGGTCGCCGCCATGACTTGGTTGACCGTTGTGGAATATACGTGTCACAAATGACCACGGATATGTTCCACTTGTCGTAAACACTTCCCGGTCCTTCACTCATTCATGACTTAACCCCGGATTTATAACTAGAGTAACACGACGGGTGTCACTAATGGAGCAGGAACTGCTTACCCTCCACCAGGAGCACCTGAGTTCACCATCAGGTGTTTAGTGTGGTTCGTATTGGTCGATCTTTAGTTTTCTCTGTAGTGTTTTACAGACCATTGTTTGTCTTTTTGTCCCTTTTCTTTTGGCCATTGTATTGTATGTTCTTCTTCCATTTATAACTTCTGATTACACCTTTGGTATCTCTTCAAACTTTTCTGAATACATGCATCAATCTACTACAATCAACATGACAGTCGTTTACCAATTTAAAATTTAAAACTAATTTCGATATGTGTATGAAATTAAAATTTTAAATACTAAAAGTCTTACCTGTTCAAAATTCTACAGTAAATTTGGTTAAATCACAGTATATACTATTTGGCTTGTATAGTAGAAAAATAAAAACAAGACTATGAAAAAATATTCATCAATTGATTTCTTTTCGGTTGGCAAAAAAAGAATAATCCTTAACAAGACTAGATGAGACAGATCTAACAAATTAATCAGGTCTTTTCTTAGAAATTCTATGGTCATTAAACAATATCTAGAAAGTACCAAATGATAAATTATTAAACGGACAAAGAAACTCGATTGACTTTCCGCAGTACTTGATACGAACAATAAGATACACACAGATACTGTATAATTATTGTTACCGGTGTCAAGCTTGATAAGAAACATTAGGAGGAAATCATTTCATTTTGAATATGTAGAAACATGAACTTTATTATGGTAAATACACGTCCCATCTGTATGCATGTACATTATGTATATATTATCAGCACTATTTGATAAATAAGCTATTTAATAAAACCGTAGATCTATAATTTAGTGAGCGTTTCCTGAATAACATTCATCAGGAAGGCTTAAAGTCAAAATATTGGAAAGTCAAAGAATTTAACAGTCTTTGGAAACAAGAAAACCAAAACATGATCACCGCCAAAATTGGCTAAGGTTTCCTGTGCTTGACGGAGATTAACAGTAGTTCTAATGTAGTCTAAATATTGGTCAATCAACATTTTTTCCTTACGCGGGAACGTCAGAAAATAATCGCCAGAGAATACCGAAGAGGAAATCAATAATGGACAATCCAGAGAAACCGGCAGCAGGGGGCACACAAGACACAGGACGAAGGCAAACAAAACAAAAACACAACACAATATGTGTTGGACACCACACAAATAACGTAAATAAGGCATGAATCATCCTACAAACAATTGGAGGTAAAGACGAAAAGAACATATAACTTAATGCTGTTCATTTATTCTTGCTGAAAGTAAAATGTTGATTAACCAACCGTCGTCTTTGAACAATCAATGGATGGGGAACGTATTATTTTGACTGGCTTGCACTCATATTATTACGTAATGTTCCAAAAACAGCAGACGACGACCTTAATTGTTATCAGTCTAGGTTGGTCGTCGGATATGGCGCTTTGCTAAGCCAGTGGCACAATCCAAACCATTTAGCAGTCTCACCAATCCGTCAAGAGCGCCGTAGCTGACCTTTTACACTGATAATTAAACATTAAAACATATGTACTAAGTAAAAGGCAAACATAAGTATGTACAGGAGAGGAGGGGAATATTGATTTCCTCTTTCATATTCGTAATTGACCTAAATACAAAGCACGATTTTATCTATTTTGATTGCGCAATCTCTAAGAAAGGAAAAAGTCGTCTGCTGTTTTTGTTGAGACAGTCAATCACTATAGATTTTACAAACGAAGAGTTTCATATAAAGGAATACATTTTGTATTTCGTAAATCATTAACTGTAAACTAATCAAAGTTTTATTTTCCTGGTCCAATGATTGTCAAACGGCGACTGTTAGCCAATTGACATTCTACTGTTCGCTTGAATGTCAAATAATTCCTTTAGCATCTATTAAAGAAGCCAAAATAAATGACGAATACACAATGGCGTGTTCAGCCATATTTGTGAAGATGAAAATCGACATCCCTCTCCTTTACACGATATTTATATGAGCCTATTTCGCTCTTCTTAATTGGGACATGCGCATTAATATTAGAATATTCATATAAAAAGGGCAAAGGAATGGAGGTTTCTTTGCTGAACAATATTTTTCCGGCCCAAACATTTGGTGCGTACACCAATTAAATTTCTTGTATAAAAATGTAATCAGTATAGAAAGGTCAATAAAACGGTTCGGATTGTCCTCACCATGAACAGCACATCCGACCTTTTTAGACTGAAAAGTATAATGTGCTACTTTATATCTCTATTTTTATTTAAGAATGATATTAAGGTTAGCAATTATCAAACACTCAAGTTTTGCAAAATTGAAATCGTTATCTCCTGTTTTCCAAATATTTTATAGATAAATAGTGTGGGTCTTTATAATTCACTATAGAACGCTGTAAATGAACCATTTTGTTTTTTATTATTATAAAATGCCGCTCATTGATCGCTCCTTTGATTTTAAACTAAACATTATACTAACAAGTTTATATATTATTTTTTGTGAGACTAATTAAACTGGTTTATTAACAATGACATAAAATATCAAAGATAAACGCTATCATTTTGGTCCTTGCTCTCAACTATACACATCAAATTTTCATTTACAGGAAATTGGAATAAAAGTAGAACATGGTTTATTACATTTTAACACGCTCTCCACTTAGCTTGATGATGCAAAAACGCATTTCTCATTTACTTTATAAACAAATGCAATTGATATGTAAAATAAAAATATAGAAGACACTCATGAATCAACTTGTTCTGTGTTATTAAGATCGGTATTATATTGTTGACTGGTTTGACATAATATTGTAGTACTATTCGCCTGGTCATATGTGAGAGTTCACATTTTACTCACGTGGGAAACACTTGTACCATGACAACATTGTAGTTATTGTTGTCGTAAATCACAATGTATGACCTCGATTAATGAAACTATATTTTGATATAATGTGTTTTGCAGATGTGGCTACATGCATCGTCATTGTTCTTTCAATTGGCACAGCAGTGTACCAACGGTGGTTTTAAATTCCACTGTAGGAAAAACAAAATTACCCTAAGAAAATTAACTTGCAATTAAAGAAATCTAACTCTTACCGCGTTGAATTGTCAGCGCTAAGTTTCAAATTTTTAATACAACCTTGTATTAACATTGCATAAAACATTGATGTTTTTGTTTTTAATTAGGTCGCTCAACTTCAGGACCATAGATCCTGTTCAATTGACAGGAAAATGGCAAATAAAACTTTAACATCGCACTAACAATTATGATGCATCACTTTTTAAGGTTCTTTCACTTTATTTATAGATCTATATTCTGTGTGATCTTGACAGATTTATATGGTTAGCATTACGGATGTGTCACTCCACTGTTAACAATATATAAACGTTAAAGAAAACCGAAGGGGCAATCAAGAATGTACAATCCAGAGACGTCACTCCACTGTTAACAATATATAAACGTTAAAGAAAACCGAAGGGGCAATCAAGAATGGACAATCCAGAGACGTCACTCCACTGTTAACAATATATAAACGTTAAAGAAAACCGAAGGGGCAATCAAGAATGGACAATCCAGAGACACTGGTTACATTGGGCATACAACACACAGGACAAATAAACGTTAGAGAAAACCGGGCAATCAAGAATGTACAATCCAGAGACGTCACTCCACTGTAAACAATATATAAACGTTAGAGAAAACCGAAGGGGCAATCAAGAATGTACAATCCAGAGACACTGGTTACATTGGGCACACAACACACAGGACAAATAAACGTTAGAGAAAACCGGGCAATCAAGAATGTACAATCCAGAGACACTGGTTACATTGGGCACACAACACACAGGACAAATAAACGTTAGAGAAAACCGGGCAATCAAGAATGTACAATCCAGAGACGTCACTCCACTGTAAACAATATATAAACGTTAGAGAAAACCGAAGGGGCAATCAAGAATGTACAATCCAGAGAC
>MJUT01000236.1:15011-31953 GCA_002080005.1 Gigantidas platifrons
GGACTCATGTGATTCCGAACGGATATCAGTTCCTGCTCCTCTAGTTACACCCGTCGTGGTAATCAAGTTACAAACAAGTGGTGAACTCTGGTGATTCCGACGGATATGGGTTCCTGTTCCACTAGTTACACCCGTAGTGTTAATCTAGTTACAAACCGGTGGTGAACTGAGGTGATGCCGGACGATATCAGTTCCTGCTCAACCAGTTACTCCCGTTGTGTTAATCTGGTTACAAACCGGTGGTGAACTCAGGTGTTTTAAGACGATATCAGTTCCTGCTCCTCTAGTTACACCCGTAGTGTTAATCTAGTTATAAACGAGTGGTGAACTCAGGTGATTCCTAACGGATATAAGTTCCTGCTCCACTAGTTGTACTCGTCGTGGTAATCTAGTTACAAACCGGTGGTGAACTCAGGTGATTCCTGACGGATATAAGTACCTGTTCCACTAGTTACACCCGTTGTGTTAATCTAGTTACAAACCTGGGGGAACTCAGGTGATTCAGGACGGATATCAGTTCCTGCTCCTCTAATTACACCCGTAGTGTTAATCTAGTTATAAACGAATGGTGAACTCAGGTAATTCCTAACGGATATCAGTTCCTGCTCCTCTAGTTACACCCGTCGTGGTAATCAAGTTACAAACAAGTGGTGAACTCAGGTGATTCCGTACGGTATCGGTTCCTGCTCCACTAGTTATACTCGTCGTGTTAATCTAGTTATAAACCGTTGATGAACTCAGGTGATTCCAGACGAATATAAGTACCTGTTCCACTAGTTACACCCGTTGTGTTAATCTAGTTACAAACCTGGGGGAACTCAGGTGATTCAGGACGGATATCAGTTCCTGCTCCTCTAGTTACACCCGTAGTGTTAATCTAGTTATAAACGAGTGGTGAACTCAGGTGATTCCTAACGGATATCAGTTCCTGCTCCTCTAGTTACACCCGTCGTGGTAATCAAGTTACAAACAAGTGGTGAACTCAGGTGATTCCGACGGATATCGGTTCCTGCTCCACTAGTTACACCCGTAGTGTTAATCTAGTTACAAACCGATGGTGAACTGAGGTGATGCCGGACGATATCAGTTCCTGCTCAACTAGTTACTCCCTTTGTGTTAATCTGGTTACAAACCGGTGGTGAACTCAGCTGATTCCGACGGGTATCGGTTCATGCTCCTCTAGTTACATTTGTAGTTTTAATCTAGTTACAAACCGTTTGTGAACTCAAGTGATTCCGGTCGGCTATCGGTTCCTGCTCCTCTAGATACACCCGTCATGTTAATCTAGTTACAAACCGGTGGTGAACTCAGGTGATTCCGTACGGGTATCGGTTCCTGCTCCACTAGTTACACCCGTTGTGTTAATCTAGTTACAAACCTGGGTGAACTCAGGTAATTCCGGACGGATATCAGTTCTTGCTCCTCTAGTTACACCCGTAGTGTTAATCTAGTTATAAACGAGTGGTGGACTCAGGTGATTCCGTACGAGTATCGGTTCCTGCTCCACTAGTTATACCCGTCGTGTTAATCTAGTTACAAACCGTTGGTGAACTCAAGTGATTCCGGTCGGCTATCGGTTCCTGCTCCTCTAGATACACCCGTCATGTTAATCTAGTTACAAACCGGTAGTGAACTCATGTGATTCCGTACGGGTATCGGTTCCTGCTCCACTAGTTACACCCGTTGTGTTAATCTAGTTACAAACCTGGGGGAACTCAGGTGATTCAGGACGGATATCAGTTCCTGCTCCTCTAGTTACACCCGTCGTGGTAATCTAGTTACAAACAGGTGGTAAACTCAGGTGATCCCTTACGGGTATCGGTTCCTGCTCATCTAGTTACACCCGTCGTGTTAATCTAGTTACAAACCGGTGGTGAACTCAGGTGATTCCAGACGTGTTTCTGTTCCTGCCCCTCTAGTTACACCCGTAGTGTTAATCTAGTTACAAACCGGTGGTGAACTGAGGTGATGCCGGACGGATATCAGTTCCTGATCAACTAGTTACTCCTGTTGTGTTAATCTAATTACAAACCGGTGGTGAACTCAAATGATTCCGGACGGATATCGGTTCCTGCTCCTCTAGTTACATCGTAGTTTTAATATAGTTACAAACCGATGGTGAACTCAGGTGATTCCGGAAGGCTATCGGTTCCTACTCCTCTAGATACACCCGTCGCGTTAATCTAGTTACAAACAGGTGGTGAGCTCAGGTGATTCCGAACGGATATCGGTTCCTGCTCCTCTAGTTACACCCGTCGTGTTAATCTAGCTACAAACCGGTGGTGAACTCAGGTGATTCCGAACGGATATCGGTTCCTGCTCCACTAGTTACACCCGTTGTGCTAATTTAGTTACAAACGGTGGTGAACTCAGGTGATTCAGGACGGGAATCAGTTCCTGCTCCTCTCGTTAAACCCGTAGTGTTAATCTAGTTCCAAACCGGTGTTGAACTGAGGTCATTCCGGACTGGTATCGGTTCCTGCTCGGCTAGTTACACCCGTCGTGTTAATCTAGTTACAAACGGTGGTGAACTAAGGTGATTCCGGACGGGTATCAGTTCCTGCTCCTGTAGTTACACCCGTCGTGTTAATCTAGTTACAAACATGGTTATAAATCAAGAATGAGGAAAAGACCACGAAGTGCTTACGACAAGTGGAACATATCTGTGGTCATGTGTGACACAGATATTCTATAACGGCCATCCAAGTCATGGTGGCGACCGCATAACTGTCGAAGTGATGACTTCAACTTAGCCAACTTAAATTCATTTCACTACTTGTTAACAAAATAAAAATAAAAAGTAAATATACAGTAGATTTATTTTAATGATACAAGAGAAGTCAAACATTGTGCATGTTTAAACGTTTCAGATCGAGGATATAAAGGACATTTCAATACTACATGTATATTGTAATGTATATGTTTTAACGGACATTAAATTAAAATTACTTGTTTCGGTGTAGACCCATAATACTAACTTAACCCCGTAACTATTTAATGAAGTGTCTGTAACAAGGCATGAGAGAGAACGCTCGTGTATTTGTGTGGTAGGAGTATCGATTTTGTTTCTTTCTACGATTTTGATATTTCCTTTTAGAATTATTCCGATGGTGTGGTATCTTGTGTTTTGTTTTTACTTCTTTTTATTCTAATATTCAGAACAGAACAGCAGAATTATTTTGATAATACAAGAGAAATCCGGCCACCTTTTCTATTTAAAACGTTTCAGATCAAGGATATTTTAATACTTCATAGTGATGGCTATGTTATTTTTCACTGATGCTATTTTAAATGACTTGCTTCGTTAATATAATATATTTGTTGTTTAAGCATCGCATGATACGATCGAAACCGAGGACCTACTTGTATATCAGTCTGATATATGTGGTTTTTATACAACTGCTTTCAAATATTTTACATACAATTAAAAATATATATAATTTTAAAGATTCGCTATGATATTGCATACCTTTTCTTTGGTATTTAAGAAAAAAGATATAATTCACCTTACAATAAAACTCTGAAAAACAGCATATTTACGCTACGTTGGTCGAACTTAAATTCTTATTTGTAGTTTTTACATAAACTTGAATATTGCTACAATAATGGTATTCAATGCAAACTCCACGATTTTATAGACGCAGAAAATGTGATAACTCTGTCAATATTGTAATATTAAGAAGAGTTTGAAGACCAATGGGGTAATCAGAATGCATATACCGAAGAAGAACTGAAAATACAATGGCCAAAAGAAAAAGTACAAAAGGACAATCAACGATCTAGAAAACATACATATAAACCTAAAGATCGAGTAATATGAACCCACTAAAAGCCGGTGGTGAACTCAGATGATTCCGGTGGGTATCGGTTCCTGCTCCTCTAGATACACCGGTCGTGTTAATCTAGTTACAAACCGGTTGTGAACTCAGGTGATTCCGAGCGGGTATCGCTTCCTACTACTCTAGTTACACCCGTCGTGTTAATCTAGTTACAAACCTGGTTATAAGTCATGAATGAGGAAAGGACCAGGAAGTGCTTATGACAAGTGGAACATATCCGTGGTCATGTGTGACACAGATATTCTATAACGGCCAACCAAGTCATGGTGGCGACCGTATAACTGTCGAAGTGATGACTTCAACTTAACCAACTTAAATTCATTTCAATACTTGTCACAAAATAAAAATAAAAGTAAATATACAGTATCGTAATTAGGGTTGCATAATGCGCATTGGTGCATAATGCGCACCCCCTTTTGGCCTTGAAAATCTCCATAAAAAAACTAGTTCGTGTCTATGATGCGCATTGACTTTCAAAAAAAAATCGCGGTCAAAATGTAAGCATTAAATATCAATCGTATATATTTTTCAGTCCTTTGAGCATGTTTCATTTGCTGGTAGAATTTAAGAACCATTTATCTCTTTTCATATTCAATAAAGTTGCAAAATATGAAATGTTTTGGGTTTTATTGGCGTTTTCATACGATGTTTTTGTTGTCCGTACAATAATAAGCAAAAAAACAAGGCGGACATGTGATTTCCTGTCTGAGAAAGAGTGAAACACATTGTTCTTGTTTATAATGCGCACCCCTCCTACAAAATAAAGAATCTGGTCAAAATCCTGCGCATTATACACCAGTAATTACGGTAGATTTATTTTAATGACACAAGAAAAGTCAAACATTGTGCATGTTAAAACGTTTCAGACCGAGGATATAAAGGACATTTCAATACTGCATGTATATTGTAATGTATATGTTTTAACGGACATTAAATTAGATCTACTTGTTTCGGTGTAGACCCATAATACTAGCTTAACCCCGTAACTATTTAATGCAGTGTCTGTAACAAGCCATCAGAGAGAACGCTCATGTATTTGTGTGTTAGGAGTATCGATTTTGTTTCTTTCTACGATTTTGATATTTCCTTTTAGAATTATTCCGATGGTTTGGTATCTTGTGTTTTGTTTTTACTTCTTTTTATTCTAATATTCAGAACAGCACAGCAGAATTATTTTAATAATACAACAGAAGTCCCACCTTTTCTATTTTAAAACGATTCAGATCGAGAACATTTTAATAGTACATAGCAATGGACATGTTTTAATTGACGCTACTTTAAATGACTTGTATAATTAATATGAGACGTTTGTTGTTTAAAGGTCGAGTGATACGATCAAAACTGAGGACCTACTTACATTTAAATCTGATATCAACGTTTTTATTACAATAGTTTTCAAATATTTTGCATGCAATTAAAATATATATCATTTTAAAGATCTGCTATCATATTGTATCCCTTCTTGGGTATATAAAAAATATTATTCACCTTACAATGAAGCTTTGAAAAACAACAAAGTTACGCCACGTTGGTCGAACTTAAATTCTCATTTAAGGACAACTGCTATTTCATTGAACCGTCGGTGCCTTATTATATCTTTTGTGTTTAAAATCGGTACATTTACATTATACAATTTATAGATTTGATTATGGAACATATCTACATGCGTATGAATCCAGTAGGAAAGTGGAGCAGTGATTTATGATTTTTTTTCCAGATTTATGCATAGACACTTGAACCTAATTTATTTATATAATAACGTAGCTACGCCCCTGAAAGCATTCATGTTACAGGTTAAACAAGACCACACAAGGATCATTCACGTGCATCTTCATTTTAATTTAGGTGAAATGTCTTTTTAACTATTTTCATAGTACCCTATTAAACTATTCCAAGGCGAACTTGATCTTAAATTTCCAGTTACATGTATTTCTAAAAAACAGATTTGATTAAATGAGCACTAAAGGATAATTCAATAAAATTTTAAACGTTTTAGTCAAGAAAAATATTGTAGGTTTGACAGAAAGCGATGAAAGTGATGATGAATTCGACGATGCTTTATACTCGTTGATTGATGGTGAAGAGGAAGACTAGTGAGAAATGTTTCGCCAATTTTCAATACTGTTTGGCCGTTTGCAATACTCATTGTTCAGGTCATTTGTTGAAGAATGAAACTGAAATATGGAAATATTGAGTATATCATGTATATTTGTCCCAGTTTTCAAGTAGAGGAAGAGGTGGAATTTGACTGAAATGGGCATCATAATATGCATATATGAGGGTTAATGGTTTTTAAAACAAATGCTAATACATTCAGCATTCAGATAAAACTACTAGTATATTGATTGGACAAACATTTCCATAAAGCAACTTAACCTGGCCAATAAGGAATATTCTGTAGAAATTCTGAAAATCAGAAATTACCCATTTTTCATGTTTTCTGACATTGGTAGAATTAAAACCCTCTTATATGATGTTCATATGATTTGCTTAAAAAAAGAATAGAAAGGTCTTACAGGGAAAATTAAATTTTCACCCTTCCCGACCATGTTTCTAAGGAAATAAACCGAGTTTTATCAAATTTGACGTGTTTTTAGAGGGGTAGGGCTAATATTTTGCAATTTAGTTGTTATTCAGTAGGTAGAAGGAACATCATTATTCCCTTTTTACATTGTTATAGTACCCAGATACAAAAATCAACCGTCATTATGATGCGGTATCCTTTATTTTATTAGTAAATTTAAGATATAGGCAGAATCCTGGGAAAATCTGCAAAATTGAAAATATCCCATTTTTGAAGTATTTTGACCACAAAAATGACTTCATAAAGGATTACTAGTGCTTGATTTATTAAATGTGATATATTTTCTTGGTTTTGTATAAAAGAGATCGCAGTTTAGTACTAAATATTTTTTTATCTAAACTTTTAAGGGAAAAAATGTCTTTTTTTTTTGTCATTTCAGGAAGGGGGCGGGTAGGTTTTTCACGTCTGACACAATTTGATAACCACAAAGTGTATATATATTGTATTCAATTGACAGTTAATACTATAAGCTTTCATTTGGTATCATATTGATATACTTTCAAGACTGTTTAGTATACATTTAATGATCGCAAGGACAAAAATTGAAAAAAAATCAAAAATCCTCAAAAAGCCGCGACAGGATGTAAATGTTAGCTTCAAACGACAAGTTCGTCCCAAAATGTTCAATGCTAGCATGTTTTTTCTTCAAGAGGATATATAGGAGGACATAAAACAATATGTTAACATGGAAGATGGGGGTGTACTGGAGGTTATGCTAGCCCACGGACTTATACTGATGAGAAAATATTATGCGATTTTTGGCAGGGTAAGGGGTAATATTTTGCCGCTAGAAGCCCTATACAAGGTGGTACTAGAACACATTTTATTTCAAAATGTCTCCATAACATAACTTCGCACAAAAGATGTATAATTTGGTTGTCAATTTATACTATGAAAAATATATTACGTGTTTTGGGCTGAATAGAGCTAAAATCGGCAAAAATAATAATATTCAATTGTTCGGCAATCTACACTACAAAGCAGGTGTTCTATGATGCAATGGGTTTAATTTTCCATAAGTGCAATAGTTTTAATAAATTCATTATAAAAATATTATCTAAGTTGTGTAATATTTTGTATATTGAAAACAAAGGTGAAAAATCTCGTTTTTACGCAATTTTATCAGGGGTAGGGATATAGTTTTTGCCTCCTACGATTACTGAACTTCATAAAATATTAATAACTTGTATTCATTTAAACGATAATATAATCAGCTATCCACTAAATTCCAGTTTTTATATTCTAATAGTTGTTCATAAGCTACAAGACCTCAGCAACAGTGAAGAAAGAAAAAATCTGAAAATCCGGCAAAATTGTCGACAAGATGTTAAAAAAGGCTAAAAAATGTAAGTTCATCCCAAAATATTCAATGTTAACATGTTTTTCTTAAAAAGGACATAAGAAAGGACCAACAAAAATTAGTGGTGTTCGAAGGTGCGGGGGCACGGTAGGCTATCTCAGCCCATGGCCTACTGCCTAAGGAGGCGTGGACTTAAAATAAAAAAAATGTTATCATTTTGACAATTGGGTGTTCGTATCTTTGACCGCTTTAATCTAGCAAATCGTAAGAGCTCAGTTAAATATGTTTCCAGATACATTTAGGAAATTTCGTATGGAATCTAGATAGGAAAAACCATCAAAATCGGACTTAAAATAAAAATTGAAAATGTTGGTTTTGTTGGCCCTATTTTAATTATCCATTTTGTTATTAATGTATTTATTGGTTGTGGAGTTAGAACATTGAAATGGGGACCATTGTTGATTTACAGCTACCTGTGTAATCAGTATCTATCACCACCAACGTTGTGAGTTTGAATCCAGAACATAGGAAAAAGTACTCGATACAACATTATGTGACAAATTTGTAAGCGAGTCCGTTGGTTTACTCCGGGTACTCCGGTTTCTCCATCAATAATGCTGACTGTCACGAAATAACTTAAATATTGATGGACATGGCGATAAACACCACAACCCTTACCCCATTAAAATTGATTTCGAAAATGAAGAGGACATTTATTTTCATGGTACAATATTTTGTTGTAGTTGGCTTTCTCTTCATAAAAGTCCTATTCTAATGGTTTAATAAGTTAACTGTAAATATATACACATGAAGGGTTGTTTTGACGGTGTGGTATTTTTTACATTTTGTTTATTTTTCTTCTCTTTATTCTAATATTAAGAACAGAAAAGTAGATTTATTTTAATGATACAAGAGAAGTCAAACATTGTGCATGTCAAAACGTTTCAGACCGAGGATATAAAGGACATTTTAATACTACATGTATATTGTAATGTATATGTTTTAACGGACATTAAATTAAAATTACTTGTTTCGGTGTAGACCCATAATACTAGCTTAACCCCGTAGCTATTTAATGAAGTGTCTGTAACAAGCCATGAGAGAGAACGCTCATGTATTTGTGTGTTAGGAGTATTGATTTTGTTTCTTTCTACGATTTTTATATTTGCTTTTAGAATTATTCCGATGGTATGGTATCTTGTGTTTTGTTTTTACTTCTTTTTATTCTAATATTCAGAACAGAACAGCAGAATTATTTTAATAATACAAGAGAAATCCGGCCCACCTTTTCTATTTTAAAACGTTTCAGATCAAGGATATTTTATTACTTCATAGTGATGGCTATTGTTTTACTGACGCTATTTTAAATGACTTGCATGGTTAATATAATATGTTTGTGGTTTAAACATCGCACGATACGATCGAAACTGACGACCTACTTATATATAAATCTGATATCTACGTTTTATTACAACTGCTTTCAAATATTTTGCATACAATTAAAAATATATATTATTTTAAAGATTCGCTATCATATTGCATACCTTCTCTTTGGTATTTAAAAAATGATATAATTCACCTTACAATAAAACTCTGAAAAACAGCACATTTACGCTACGTTGGTCGAACTTAAATTCTTATTCGTAGTTTTTACATAAATTTGAATATTGCTACAATAATGGTATTCAATGCAAACTCAACGATTTTATAGATACAGAAAATGTGATAACTCTGTCAATATTGTAATATTAAGAAGAGTTTGAAGACCTATGGAGTAATCAGGATCCATATACCGAAGACGAACTGAAAACACAATGGCCAAAAGAAAAAGTACAAAAGGACAATCACCGATCTAGAAAACATCCATATCAAAAACTAAAGAACGAGTAATATAAACCCCACTAAAACCGGTGGTGAACTCAAGTGATTCCGGGCGGGTATCGGTTCCTGCTCCTTTATTTACACCCATCGTCTTAATCTAGTTACAAACCGGTTGTGAACTCAGGTGATTCCGGACGGGTATCAGTTCCTGCTCCTCTAGTTACACCCGTAGTGTTAATCTAGTCACAAACCGGTGGTGAACTCAGATGATTCTGGACGGATATCAGTTCCTGCCCCACTAGTTACATCCGTTGTGTTAATCTAGTCACAAACCAGTGGTGAACTCAGGTGATTCCGGACGAATATAAGTTCCTGCTCCACTAGTTACACCCGTTGTGTTAATCTAGTTACAAACCGGTGGTGAACTCGGGTGATTCCGGACGGGCATCAGTTCCTGCTCCTCTAGTTACACCCGTTGTGTTTATCTAGTTACAAACCATTGGTGAACTCATGTGATTCCGGACGGGTATCAGTTCCCGCTCCTCTAGTTGCACACGTAGAGTTAATCTGGTTACAAACCGGTGGTAAACTCAGGTGATTCCGGACGGGTATCAGTTCCTGCTCCTCTAGTTGTACACGTAGAGTTAATCTGGTTACAAACCGGTGGTGAACTCACGTAATTCCGGACGGATATCAGTTCCTGCTCCACTAGTTAATATCCGTTGTGTTAATCTAGTTACAAACCGGTGGTGAACTCAAGTGATTCCGGACGTGTATCAGTTCCTACTCCGCTAGTTGTACACGTAGATTTAATCTGGTTACGAACCGGTGGTGAACTCAAGTGATTCCAGACGGATATCAGTTCCTGCTCCATTAGTTAATATCCGTTGTGTTAATCTAGTTACAAACCGGTGGTGAACTCAGGTGATTCCGGACGGATATCAGTTCTTGCTCCACTAGCTGCACCCGTCGGGTATGTGTGGCACAGATATGCTATAACGGCCAACCAAGTCATGGTGGCGATCGTATAACTGTCGAAGTGATGACTTCAACTTAACCAACTTAAATTCATTTCACTACTTGTCAACAAAATAAAAATAAAAAGTAAATATACAGTAGATTTATTTTAATGACAGAAGAGAAGTCAAACATTGTGCATGTTTAAAAGTTTCAGACCGAGGATATAAAGGACATTTCAATACTACATGTGTATTGTAATGTATATGTTTTAACGGACATTAAATTAAAATTACTTGTTTCGGTGTAGACCCATAATACTAGCTTAACCCCGTAGCTATTTAATGAAGTGTCTGTAACAAGCCATGAGAGAGAACGCTCATGTATTTGTGTGTTAGGAGTATTGATTTTGTTTCTTTCTACGATTTTTATATTTGCTTTTAGAATTATTCCGATGGTGTGGTATCTTGTGTTTTGTTTATAATTCTTTTTATTCTAATATTCAGAACAGAACAGCAGAATTATTTTAATAATACAAGAGAAATCCGGCCACCTTTTCTATTTTAAAACGTTTCAGATCAAGGACATTTTAATATTTCATAGTGATGGCTATGTTATTTTTCACTGACGCTATTTTAAATGACTTGCTTAGTTAATATAATATGTTTGTGGTTTAAACATCGCATGATACGATCGAAACCGAGGACCTACTTGTATATCAATCTGATATCTACGGTTTCATTACAACTGCTTTCAAATATTTTACATACAATTAAAAATATATATAATTTTAAAGATTCGCTATCATATTGCATACCTTTTCTTTGGTATTTAAGAAAAAAGATATAATTCACCTTACAATAAAACTCTGAAAAACAGCATATTTACGCTACGTTGGTCGAACTTAAATTCTTATTTGTAGTTTTTACATAAATTTGAATATTGCTACAATAATGGTATTCAATGCAAACTCCACGATTTTATAGATGCAGAAAATGTGATATCTCTGTCAATATTGTAATATTAAGAAGAGTTTGAAGACCAATGGAGTAATCAGAATCCATATACCGAAGAAGAACTGAAAACACAATGGCCAAATGAAAAAGTACAAAAGGACAATCACCGATCTAGAAAACATCCATATCAAAAACTAAAGAACGAGTAATATGAACCCCACTAAAAAACCGGTGGTGAACTCAG
Organism: Gigantidas platifrons; assembly: GCA_002080005.1. NCBI lineage: Eukaryota > Metazoa > Mollusca > Bivalvia > Mytilida > Modiolidae > Gigantidas > Gigantidas platifrons. The sequence goes on from MJUT01000236.1 coordinate 26,713, forward strand.
GTGATTCCGGGCGGGTATCGGTTCCTGCTCCTTTATTTACACCCATCGTCTTAATCTAGTTACAAACCAGTGGTGAACTCCGGTGATTCCAGACGGGTATCAGTTCCTGCTCCACTAGTTGTACCCGTCGTGTTAATCTAGTTACAAACCGGTGGTGAATTCAAGTGATTCCGGATGGGTATCAGTTCCTGCTCCACCAGTTACACCCGTCGTATTAATCTAGTTACAAACCGGTGGTGAACTCAGGTGATTCCTGACGGATATCAGTTCCTGCTCCTCTAGTTACACCCGTTGTGCTAATCTAGTTACAAATAGGTGGTGAACTCAGGTGATTCCAAACGGATATCAGTTCCTGCTCCACTAGTTACACCCGTTGTGTTAATCTAGTTACAAACCGGTGGTGAACTCAGGTGATTCCGGACGGATATCAGTTCCTGTTCCACTAGTTACACCCGTTGTGTTAATCTAGTTACAAACCGGTGGTGAACTCAGGTGATTCCAGACGGATATCAGTTCCTGTTCCACTAGTTACACCCGTTGTGTTAATCTAGTTACAAACAGGTGGTGAACTCAGGTGATTCCAGACGGATATCGGTTCCTGCTCCACTAGTTAAACCCGTTGTGTTAATCTAGTTACAAACCGGTGGTGAACTCAGTGATTCCAGACGGATATCAGGTCCTGCTACACTAGTTGTACCCGTCGTGTTAATCTAGTTACAAACAGGTGGTGAACTCAGGTGATTCCAGACGGATATCAGTTCCTGTTCCACTAGTTTTACCCGTCGTGTTAAGCTAGCTACAAACCGGTGGTGAACTCAGGTGATTCCAGACGGGTATCAGTTCCTGTTCCACTTGTAACACCCGTTGTGTTAATCTAGTTACAAACCGGTGGTGAACTCATGTGATTCCAGACGGATATCAGTTCCTGTTCCACTAGTTACACCCGTTGTGTTAATCTAGTTACAAACCGGTGGTGAACTCAGGTGATTCCAGACGGGTATCAGTTCCTGTTCCACTTGTTACACCCGTTGTGTTAATCTAGTTACAAACCGGTGGTGAACTCAAATGATTCCGGATGGGTATCGGTTCCTGCTCCACTAGTTGTACCCGTCGTGTTAATCTAGTTACAAACAGGTGGTGAACTCAGTGATTCCAGACGGATATCAGGTCCTGCTACACTAGCTACACCCGTTGTGTTAATCTAGTTACAAACAGGTGGTGAACTCAGGTGATTCCAGACGGATATCAGTTCCTGCTCCACTAGTTGTACCCGTCGTGTTAATCTAGTTACAAACCGGTGGTGAACTCAGGTGATTCCAGACGGGTATCAGTTCCTGTTCCACTTGTTACACCCGTTGTGTTAATCTAGTTACAAACCGGTGGTGAACTCATGTGATTCCAGACGGATAACAGTTCCTGTTCCACTAGTTACACCCGCCGTGTTAATCTAGTTACATATCTAGTTACATACAGATGGTGAACTCAGGTGATTCCAGACGGATATCAGTTCCTGCTCCACTAGTTGTACCCGTCGTGTTAATCTAGTTACAAACCGGTGGTGAACTCAAATGATTCCGGATGGGTGTCGGTTCCTGCTCCACTAGTTGTACCCGTCGTGTTAATCTAGTTACAAACCGGTGGTGAACTCAGGTAATTCAGGACGGGTATCACTTCCTGCTCCTCTAGTTACACCCGTTGTGTTAATCTAGTTACAAACCGGTGGTGAACTCAGGTGATTCCAGACGGGTATCAGTTCCTACTCCGCAAGTTGTACCCGTCGTGTTAATCTAGTTACAAACCGGTGGTGAACTCATGTAATTCAGGACGGGTATCAGTTCCTGCTCCTCTAGTTACACCCGTTGTGTTAATCTAGTTACAAACCGGTGGTGAACTCATGTAATTCCGGACGGGTATCAGTTCCTACTCCGCTAGGTGTACCCGTGGTGTTAATCTAGTTACAAACCGGTGGTGAACTCAGGTGATTCAGGACGTTTATCAGTTCCTGCTCCTCTAGTTACACCCGTAGTATTAATCTTGTTACAAACCTGGTTATAAGTCATGAATGAGGAAAGGACCAGGAAGTGCTTACGACAAGTGGAATATATCCGTGGTCATGTGTGACACAGATATTCTATAACGGCCAACCAAGTCATGGTGGCCACCATATAACTGTCGAAGTGATGACTTCAACTTAACCAACTTAAATTCATTTCACTACTTGTCAACAAAATAAAAATAAAAAGTAAATATACATGTACATCTATAATTTATAAATATTTTCATGAACATTTTAAATTTTAATGAAGTAATTACTATTGTATGTGCTTACGTAAGATTTACCAACATTACATACAGGGATATATCGTTAGGGTTAGGGTGCTTAACGCCACTTTTAACAATATTTCAGTCATATCGTGGTGGGTAGTTCTATTGGTGAAGGAACCCGATGTATCCGCAGAAAACCACCGATCTGTCGCAAGTCTCATGGGAGACTAACCGGAAAATAGTCTGGGGGTTTCGATGACATCTGCTCCATCGATTTCCTTCTGGAGATCAACTTGGTGATGTCCGAGAAGGGGACGCCACTCGTTTGTTGGGAGGCTACTCACTGTCCATTGGATGATCGGTGCCATTATCGGAATCTGATCAGGGAAAAGTTTTGTTTCTCTAGGGACACTTTCTGCCGACCCCTCCCCATTTTGGAGATATGGACTGCGATCTCCTTGTTTTTGATGGCGACTCATCCATAGGAGAGTGTGAATCATCCGAGGAAGATTTCATACGGATTCATCTTCCGAATGATCATGATCCATGATACATATCTATTGCAGATCTGGACAAGTGCTTTTGTGCCTTTAAGTTTGCGTTGTTTTTCTTTTTATTTTAATGTGAAGTAGAACTTGAACTAGATGATTTTAACATAGAATCTGAAGCATATGCTGTTTATGATGAAGATGTGGTCATTTGAGAAGAATTGGTAACTTTTTTAGGTGTAGTAATAAACAATCAAAAACAAAAATGTATAGCGAATAATTACTCGACTGCTGTTGAGAGTTCTGTGAGGCGAGGCGGAGATGCTGATGCCATTAATATCTTTGAGAGCTTCCAAATTAAATGGTTGTTGTTTTCTAAAACATTTAATGATTAAACTACCAGATCTCAATTTCGCTACATTCTTCACCTCTCCCGTCACAACCTGATTTTTTTTTCTACGGTGACATCTTTTGTTATTGGTATTTTGATTTGATATTTAAACTATAATTTTTGACTTCTTCTATTATATTCTTCCATTTCTTCGAAGGGCCCGGGTGGCTCAATGAGTTAGGTAGTTGAATTACCTAGCAACTCATACAAGCCTATCACTAATACGGTGTAGGTTCGCGCCCGGCTTTGTAAATTACAAAAAGGGTGCACTTGACTCGCAGCCGCAAGTGATCAAGTTTACCAGTTACTTGTCCATGGTCGGTGGTTCTCTCCGGCCTCCTCCACCACTAAAACTGGTCGCCATTATATAGCTGAAATATTGCTGAAAGTGGCGTTAAAACACCAAAAATCAAATCATTTTCTTCGATGATGTTGGAATTTGGTATTGAGATAAAAAAGAGGGCTCCATGGTGCCATATGTAATAGTTCACCATCCTTGTCCCCACCCACCACGGTGAACTCAGGTGCCCCGGACGGATAAGCAGTTCCTGCTCCACTAGTGACACTCGTCGTGCTAATGTAGTTACAAACGGCCCCATTCCCTTCGCATGTGCTCATGGAAAATAAGCCTCACTTGCAATATTTTTAGGGAGTGAAATGAAATTTTTGTTGACTGCTCTAGATCGCAATGCTGCAAACTCTAAATGTTCTTCTCTATATTACAAGATTGAGAAATAAAAAAAAGCCGAGATAATACGTCAATGGTAAAGAAAAGAGTTCTATTATTCCAGTAAAATTATCTAAACATTAGAGGAAATGCAAAGAATGTGCCAAAAGAAAACTAATAACTATGGTTGCATTCTTCTAAATCTTTTACATATTGATCAAGAACATGTTGTTGTAGACGAGCTACATTTACTTATGGGGATAACTGATGTTTTGCTTAGAATTGTCATAGAAGATGCAGTAAGACTTGACCCACAAAAAGTGGGTTCAAACAGATCAAACAGTATTAAAGAAGAGTTTGAAGATAGCAAAGGGTTAATCTGAATCCGTAAATCGAAGAAGACCAGACCACACAATGGTCAGGAAAAGAAAGGACAAACAACGATCTACAAAGCATACACATAAAACATAACACGAACCCCACTAAAATTCGGGGTGAGCTCAGGTGCTCCGGAAGGGTAGGCAGTTTGTTAGTGAAAAACATAACTACCAGTACCTCATACTGGTCTCGTTAATATTAGAAGTATGTTATAGAAATAGTGTTAGTCATTTTAGTACAATACAATAAAGATTGATCAATGAATACTAACAGATGTTGAGAGTATTTCATAAGTGTTACTAATGTCAGACTTGTTTGTTTTCTTCCTATCGTAGCATATACGTATGTATGTCGTTTTTGACCCACGTGTTGGTATAATCTAAAATGTTTTTTTTTTTCAATATTAGATATAAATTATTCAGAAAAAAAATACAACGCATCCGTCGTGTTAAAAATACGCATCGGTCGGAATTAGTACAAAGTATCCAAAGTTGTGGAAATCATTTTCAAAGGGAAGGGCGCAAAAAAGATGGCTTTGAAAATTCTTTTAAAAATATTGAATAGACTATTCTTAATGGATCTAACATGAAAAATATGCTTAAAGACTTACCTGATGTTCTTATTTTTTTAACAAAATTTAAAGTCATCAAACTCTGGTGGGACTTTTACCAGTTTTATGCAATAATGAAAAACATAAAACCTCTTAAGGTTGATATTCAATACTTTCACGAGAAGACAAAGCAATGAGTTAACGCCTAAGGATATTTTCTGGTGAAAGGGTAGAAAAGTTCAATGACGACATCAAAATGATTTATTATCGGACATCTAACAACAACGATACAATTGGAGTGACAATGAAGGTCGTATTCAGAAAGCACCTTTTGGCACAAACAATGCCAATGAATCGAAAAAAAATTATCAGAAACTCAATGTGAAAATTTTGACTCAAAGTGGAAAAAACTTTTTAAAAGTTACAGTCAATAGTTAAAATAAATAGAATGAGATAGTATGTAGCTATTTACATGTAGTTAAAATCTTTATCACTTTTGCGC
>MJUT01000250.1:36054-50727 GCA_002080005.1 Gigantidas platifrons
GGGGATGACCGAGCTATTTTTAGAGTAGGTGTTTTCCGTAGCATGGCATTTCACTGTAAGATTTTAAACATGCCCCGATATTTCGACAGAACGTAGAGGGATCATGTACGTTTCAGAAAATATACGGTCTTGGAAAGGTTAAACTTAAGATAAAATGACCAGGTAGGCTCGAAAAAACACAAATTTAGTAGAAAACCTTAAAGAAATTAATTAGTGGTTTTACACCTTATATAATTAAGGCTAAAAGCGTCAACATTATCTTTTGTTGCTATCATGTTCAAATTAGCCTAAAAATGTCACAACAGACCCAGAGTGACATTTTTCATACAAAAATGTGACAAAATGCATTGTGGTGTCAGATTACATGATCAAAATGCATGTTATGTAATATTTTGGAATATTGCTCCCAAACCACTGGATATACATGGACACCGGATATTGCAACTCATTTTATTTTTGTTTATGACTTTATAATTATTGGGAATATGTTATTGAATGTGTTTTTGCAGTAGAATGGCATATAATATTGAAAATATGGTTGATATTAAGAATTTAAAAAAATTCATCATGCGGCAGTTTGTCGACTTCAAATATAGAATATGGTGATATCATGATTGGATTTTTTTCAATCCTACACATTTTTCCTGGTAAATTTTGATAGTTTCAGTTAGAATACATGTACAATGTACTTACAAAATAATATAAGGCTATAGAAAGCAGTTTTAATTGAAAATTATGTTGTAAAAACCTGGTAATTTAAGTGATCCCAGAAAAATTATTTTGACTGCTTAGCATTTTCTGTTAATTTTTCAAATTGTCAATTTGAATTTCATGTTTTAGAGTATTATTTGGCTATAACAGTACATTTGAACATCCAGCTTACTTAAACAGTGAAAAAAACGATGTGGAAGCATATATTTATTGAGTTTTGGGGGAAATTATAGTTGTGCACCATCAGAAATTCCAAGATTTGAATATCAATAAATCATATTTTTGCAAATTTGATGGAATTAGAAGGAATGTCAACTAAATATCTACATATGTATATACAAAAACCTATTTTATGTCTTAAACCACATAATTTATGGAGTAAAAGCATGAATTAACAAAATTAAGAATGATATGAGCTCATTTTATGAGACGAAAAAGGGGGGGGGCTAAATGCAAACATTTCATAGTATTTAGCTATTAAATATACAACTGAGGCATATATATGTGCTAAAATTACTTATTATGTTAGAAATTAGCTTAATAACTGTAATATATAAGAGAATAGGTAAGTTTTGGTATATTACACAATCTGAACTCTTCAGCTGTAAATGGAGATATTTTCATTAAAAATCTTCAAGGGGGTACCTTTACATTTGAACAAAAGAATATACAGAAACCTATTTAATGTCTAAAACCACATAATTTATGGGGTAAAAGCATGAATTAACAAAATTAAGAATGATATGAGCTCATTTTATGGGACGAAAAAAGGGGGGGTTAAATGCAAACATTTCATAGTATTTAGCTATTAAATATACAACTGAGGCATATATATGTGTTAAAATTGCTTATTATGTTAGAAATTAGCTTAATAACTTTAGTATATAAGAGAATAGGTAAGTTTTGGTATATTACACAATCTGAACTCAACAGCTGTAAATGGAGATATTTTCATTAAAAATCTTCAAGGGGGTACCTTTGCATTTGAACACTTATACTTGCAAATATCATACAGCCGCATACCTTATGAGGTTTTCTTGGGTTGATATTGTCTAAGGAATGGAAATTAGGCCTACAAATGGTGAAAGAAACAAGTTTTTTTGCTCTTTAGGTGTCAAACCACTAATTCACCAATCAGAGCTTGGAACATGTAAGAAAGTAGTCCCTTTTCAAGAAAAAAGTTCCTTTCACTTTGTAGTATTGTGAAAACTACTGAATGGAATGGACTAATTAAAATTGATAATTGAAGTTAAATATATAGGGATTATTTTGAGCCCAAATTTGATGGACTTAGTTGTATTTTAATACCTCTATGGAGGATTTGATGCATGACCTATAAATACTGAATTTCTTGGGGATGACCGAGCTATTTTTAGAGTAGGTGCTTTCCGTAGCATGGCATTTCACTGCAAGATTTTAAACATGCCCTGATATTTTGACAGAACGTAGAGGAATCATGTACGTTTCAGAAAATATATGGTCTTTGAAAGGTTAAACTTAAGATAAAATGACCAGGTAGCCTCGAAAAAACACAAATTTAGTAGAAAACCTTAAAGAAATTAATTAGTGGTTTTACACCATAATGTACCTGTTTAGGATATGGTTGGGAGTGACTCATTATACCTGCATTCCTGAGGAAATAAAATATGACATAAATAATCATGTAATCAATGCACAGGTAAAAAACAGATCAAATGAAAGAAAGGAACATGTTTTTTGTGAAATCGACACTTTACAATGATTTATAGCGCAATTTCAATGACTGATGTTCTGTGTTTACCGAATTTGAATCCGAACTTGAGTAGAGTTTTAATATAATTAACAACGAAAACTGTGGTAGGCCAACTAAAAAGTGAAATGATTAGTGGCCTGATCGAAAAATATAGTAAACAAAGAACACCCATAAAAATCATATTCCTTGAAGTTCTGCTGTCCCTTTTTGTGACCATAGGCCACTAGAACTACCACTGTCGTGTACCCGAGTAGGCTCGGTCTTTCCAAGATGGCGACAAGAAAAAAGATGGGTCTCTAATTTTAACATGTTTCAAGCCATTTAATCGAAGGATCCAGCCTAAATGCATTGCTAACACAACAGTCTGATTACTAGGATCCCTCGATCTTCCCAATTTTGCATCTTGGCCAGACCCATTTTGTACATTTTGTTTGAAACCTTTCTCGATTTGTGGCACAAGAATCAACCCCCCAAAAATACGTTTCCTCTCTATTCCCGTGGCTTATGTCGGCAATGTCATGCCCCGACAGTAACTTCCTGGCTTGGGAGGGCTCAGCATTACGTTTATTATGTGGAAAGTGATGAAAAACTGGAAATGTCAGTCGCCGAAAGTTTGTTTACGTCTAGGATCGGACACGGTCTTTTTTCCTTAAATTTGTTCCGGAGTGGACATGATATTTGACGTAATTTTGATTGGGATCGGTCTAAATTTTGATAGGGATCGGTCACGAATTTTTCGAATTCTAAACCATTCCGGCCAATATATGTGCAGAAAACAATGATTTTAAAAAATTTAAAATATCAAGAAGTTGCACACAACCTACATTATTTCATTTCCAAACACCCCTTTTCATTATTTCCATTAATATGATTTCTCAAGTGTAATAAAATATTGTTTATAGTTGTTCCTTATAGTTGATCCACAGTCGTATGAATTTTCATAAATAGAGAAAAATAGTGAAAATTTAGATGTTGGTGTATTATAATATAATATTGATATATATAAGAGATTTATATCTAAATTTTCACTATTTTTCTCTATTTATGAAAATTCATACGACTGTGGTTGAACCAACTCAGTACTTCGGTAGTGACATGAATTTATGTTTTTTTTTTCTTTATCAGAATACATTCTCCTTCAAAGTTAATTCCAGAGCTTCCTAGTTAGTTTCTCTTAATGTTCCGAGTGGCTTTCTGGATCTCTGCACCCGAAATAATTAAAATGAGATTTTCAAAATCTCCTTTTGAACTATTGAAGGTGTAGAAATACAATGGTCCACGATAATAAATAGATATCATAATATTTGTTTCTATGTATATATGAATAGGCTAATGCATGAGCCGCTTACCCAGTTGATGCACCTGGCCTGTGAAGTTTTATGAAACCGGGCGTTCACGCATTTCAAGCACCTGTTGCTTTTATTTTGCATTCTTTTATCTGATGTTTTATTTGCATTATTTTGCTGACGTTTTTATTTACATTCTTTTTCTGNTATATATTTGCATTCCTTTTCTGATGTTCTATATTGCATTCCTTTTCTGATTTTTTTATTTGCACTGTCGGATTCAACTCTAATGCCTTTATCTTCAATTTTTGTCTTTATGACAGGTACAACAATGTTCAATTATGATCTGAGGTAGGGCAGCTTCATATGCTCAATTTATAGTAGCACATGTGCATACAAAAATGCCATTTGATTTAATATCTTGATATCTCGATACGTTTAGTGACATATTAAGTATAACTATATTAACTCTAATAATTGTCATCGTATGTTTGTAATCCATCTCATGATTCCAATATTCGTGACCGATCCCTACCAAATTTAGACCGATCCCAACCAAAATGACGTCAAATATCATGTCCACTCCCGAACAAATTTAACGAAAAAAGACCGTGTCCGATCCTAGACGTATACAAACTTTCGGCGACTGATATTTCCAGTTTTTAATCACTTTCCACATAATAAAAGTAATGCGGAGCCCTCCTAAACCAGGAAGTTACTGTCTGGGTATGACATTGCCGACATGAGCCACGGGAATAGAGAGAAAACGTGTTTTTGGGTCGTTGATCATCGTGCCACAAATCGAGAAAGGTTTCAAACAAAATGTACAAAATGGGTCTGGCCACGATGCAAAATTGGGAAGATCGAGGGTTTCCAGTTATCAGACTGTTGTGTTAACAATGCGTTTAGGCTGGATCCTTCGATTAAATGGCTTGAAACGTGTTTAAATTAGAGACCCATCTTTTTTCTTTTGGATGTGTCGCCATCTTGAAAAGACCGATCCTACTCGGGTACACGACAGTGACTACGCTTCCGCATATATATTATGTAAGCTTTTTAAGTGAAATTTTCAAAAATATTCATCACGAATATCAATATATTGTTATCGACGGGGTAGCGTAGTCTAAGTGTATTTTTATCGTGTGATAAGTTTATAAGATGTTCCTCTGTGGTCTTGTTTTGTTGTGTAGTTGTCCAGTTCCAGCTGTATATACAATCAAGCGCATACATGAAAATATATTTATTATGTCCAGATTTTGCATTCCATTTATATAATTAAATCCAGAGTAACAATAACTATGCTTAATTAGTTTTTCTCATACTACCATTGTTCCTGTTTCTCCCTTGCCAGCTCCTGGTGTTTTGTATGTTGTTGTGGATAGGTGGTTCCTACTGGTTTCTAATTGTGATATCCTCCTTGTTAATCCATGTAATGTGTTCTGTATTTGTCCATTACAATGGTCTTGGTGATAATCTTCAGTTCCACTGTACCCTGTTGTCATCCTTACATTCTTTTTCTTTCTTTCTGAGCAGTCCCCAATGATAGCCTCATAGCGCTCTATTACTTCTACTGCTTCGGCTACTGTCTCGCATCCTTGATTGGTGCACTGGTATTTAACTTCTGGTGTTACGCTTTTAAATAGTTGATTAAGTGCTAGCACTTGTGCTCTAGCGTCCAGGTCGACGTAAGCCCTCTGTGACATTTGTCTCAAATCATCAGAAAGTGCTGCAACGGACTCTCCTGGTTTCCTTTTTCTCATTTCAAGCCTAGAAAGCCATCTGTTTTGTTGTCTAGTACTCCCAAATATTAATCCTAATCTTTGTGCTAAAGCTGCATAGTTGCGTTTCTCTCCTTGTGCTAAGCTAATGTAAAACGTCCTTGCAGGGCCCCTAAATGCTGCTGCTAATGCTAGAACTTTGTCAGTCTCGCGCCATTTCCCTAATTCTGCGCATATCTCAAAATGAGAAATATATTCCCCCCAGTCCTCTCCTCCGTCATAAGGTTCTGGTTTAATGGACATTTTGTATCTGCGATCATCATGACCTCTCTCATTTGGTGCTCCTCTAAACATTCCTTGACCATTTACTCCTCCCATTCTGTGTTTCATATCCCATTCTCCATGTGCATGTATGTCTTGTCTTGGTTCTTCTATCGTCTCATTAGCGTCTTCATGGTTATTATGATTCTCGTGTCGTGTACCCCCTTCACCCTCCTCCATTCTAAATCTGACCTCGTTATCTGGTGATTCTGACATTTCTCGTAACCTTGATAGTATGATGAAAAAGTTTAAAAATTTCCACCACAGTAAGTTCCTTTGTAGATGAGTGTTGCTCTGAAATTATGATGTATTATTATACCATACAGTGTGCAAGTATCTCCCGAATCCAAATTATAATGTTTTTTTTAAATACGTCTGGTCCGTATCCTGGATGTCATTTTGGACTATGACATCACATCGCTGCCCCCAGTTTGTTATCGACGGGGTAGCGTAGTCTAAGTGTATTTTTATCGTGTGATAAGTTTATAAGGTGTTCCTCTGTGGTCTTGTTTTGTTGTGTAGTTGTCCAGTTCAAGCGTATACATGAAAATATATTTATTATGTCCAGATTCTGCATTCCATTTATATAATTCAATCCAGACTAACAATAACTATACTTAATAAAAAAAAATAACCCTGATAGATGTTGGCCTTCCGAACCCCTACTAGATAGATTGTAATTTAACATTGTTCTCGCTTAAATGTTAAGGACACAATGGCTGCTATATAATAAAATTCTGTATTTATACAGAATTTTATTATATAGCAGCCATTATGTCTTTAACATTTAAAGCGAGAACAATATTAAATAACCTTATAAGGTTGTTAAAGTGGCGGGATATATCGTATCTTAAATTCATATTCAATAACGAAACTCTCAACAAAGGCTGGAAATTTGTAGTAAACATTGGACTGGTTCCTAGTTAGCAAGATAAAAATGGCACCATCTTGCTACTATAATGGTAAATATTTATAAGAATATCAGCTCCCTGGTATCGACTTTAACTCAAGTTGTCATATTTAAAAATGTTAATTAATATATACATAATGGAGTTATTAAGAGTCATTCTCTGTAAGGATCAAAGAGCCTAATAGTGGCTCTGGAAATAGAAAAAAATAAAAGTTGCTTGTTTTGATGTATAATGAGGGATTCACCTCACTAGGACATAAAAACTATGTTGAAGGTAAAAAAAATAAATATGGTTGCCATGGTAACAAAGATTGCGATTTATCTCCATTTCACAAGGAAAAAACAACATACATTGTATAGGCATTGAAAAAGCAATTCTTTTATTACATATATCATTTAAATATGATTAATTCAAATCTACAACACACAAATATGTGATATATTGATTAAGTAATGATGGAAATCTTGACTTATATAATGTGAAATTACCAACAGATTGAATGGTGAAATAGCTAATTTTTGATCAATTAAAAGAGGGTGTACTAGGGAAAATCTATTTTTGTCAACAATTTGCAATATATCACTGGAAAGAAGTAACATGGAAGTATATCTATGCAAAAGATCTCAATGGTTAAATTAATGTTTTTTTCTGGGGAAAAAAATTAAAATGTTGAAAATTTGATTTTGGCCACCCCCCCTTTTTTTCTGAAAATTTTAATATATGTACAAATGTATTTCAAAAAATTGCTTGTTTTGATGTATAATGAGGGATTCACCTCCCTAAGAGATAAAAACTATGTTGAAGGTGAAAAAAATTTATATGGTTTCCATGGTAACGAGATTGCTATTTATCTCCATTTCACAATGAAAAAACAATATATAGGCATTGAAAAACCTATTTTTCATGAATTTTTCTTATTACATATATCATTTTAATATGATTAATTCAAATCTACAATACAGATATGTACATTTGAAACAAATATCTGATATATTTAGTTATATATAAAGTAATGATGAAAATCTTGACTGATATATACTGACAAATTGAATGGTGAAAAAGCTAATTTTTGATAAATTCAGAGTCTTGTACAAGGAAAAATCTAATTTTGTCTATAATTTACAATATATTACTGGAAAGAAGTAACATGGAGGTATATTTATGCAAAAAATCACAATGGTTAAATTAATGGGTTTTTTCTGGGGGGAAAAATGTTGAAAATGCGATTCTGGCCACCCCGCTTTTTTCTGAAAAAATTAAATATTTCAAAAATTAAAAGTTGAATAATGAAAAGATTTTAACAATATGTTTTGAAATCTTATATACAAAAAAATGTAGTAAGTAAAAAAATATTCCTGGTCAAATATCATGTAAAAATGTCTTAGGATTTTCAGAAAATGTCGTCCTGAATTCTGTATTTTGGCTGAATGATGTACAAGTAGTCAAGTATACGATCAAAATCCAGAGATGTGACAATTCCCTCTGCCTGAAAATATAGAAATAACTTTAATTAAATTTTAACTAAGTCTGCTGCATGTTGTTTGTACAATCAGTGGCATATCTAGGGTTATATCAGGTATGGCATGTGGCCTAGGCGCCACTTGATGGATGCACCACTGAGAGGTTTTTATTAACTTTTAGCGCCTAATGTTCCCATATATTGGAACGTCCTAAAAAACAATTTCTAAAATACATTAAATTTTCTTGAAGTAATTTTGCAAAAACCACGTAGTATAGACCTTTTTATTCTTAAAAACATGGGCGCGGCCATTATCGACTTCCGAGTGTGTCCGCCATTAGGAATATACAAAGGAACAGTCTATTCACATTCTGTTTTCCTTGATCCGAGTGGATGACTTGAGGAACTCCAAACCTGGCTATGACTTCTTCCACAATTATACTAGCGACGGTTTCAGCTTCCATATTTCGCATTGGGAAGGCCTCTGAGCATTTGGTGAAATAATCTGAAACAACCAATATATACTTGTTGCCATTTTCAGTTTCAGGTAGTTCACCTAGAATGTCTGTTACTATTCTCTCAATTGGTACACCAGATCTAACTACTTGCATGAGAGATCGGTTTGTCTGTGCTAAACGTTTTCGTTTCCAACAAGCATCACAACCTGCTATATAACTACGGACGTCATTCCAAAGCCCAGGCCAATAATATTTTTGACGTATCTTGCTTAAAGTCTTCTTGATACCAAGGTGACCAGAAGACCTAATGTCATGCCAATAGAGTACAACTTTTCGCCTGTGGCTTTGTGGAACTAAAGCCTGTAACTGTTCGACATTTGATTCAGACGATTTCAGTTTTCTACTTTGCAGTCCATCTTCAATTATCAAATTTTTCCATTGGCCCCATAATGACTTCACTACAAACCCTTCCTTCTTTATTTCCTCATATGAAGGTCTAATTTCGTTTTCTACCCATCCTTTTACTACTTGAATGTCCCTACCACTTTGTTGAGCTTTTTGAAGACTAACTTGTTCATCAAATTTTGACGGGCTTATATCAACAGCACTATGTACTGCTTGTTTGTCTCTTCTTTCGCTACAATGTTCACATTGTCGACATGGCATGCGACTAAGACTATCGGAATTACCATGTTTAGTGCCAGGTCGGTGTTGTATATCCATATCAAATTCATATAATATTTCTAACCATCTAGCCATTTGTCCGTCTGGATTCTTGAAGTTTAGCAGCCATCGAAGGGAACTATGATCGGTGCGGATCAAGAACTTTCTTCCCAAAAGATAATGTTTGAAGTACTTGGTGAAAAATAAAACTGCTAATAACTCTTTACGGGTGACACAATATCTCCTTTCACTTTTTGTTAGACGTCGACTTGCATATGAAATCACCCGTTCATGGCCATCTTGTATTTGTGACAGCACAGCGCCAATTGATGTCCCACTGGCATCAGTATCTAAGATAAATGGTTGTTTAAAGTCTGGGTGTGCTAAAATCGGAGCTGACACAAGCTTATATTTCAAAGTCTCAAAAGCTTGTTGGCAACTGTCTGACCAACCGAAAATTTTGTCTTTTTGTGTGAGCTTGTGAAGAGGTTTGGCTATTTCTGCAAAGTGTTCGATATACCTACGGTAATAACTACAAAATCCGAGAAATGACCTAAGCTCAGTGATATTAACAGCTTTGGGCCATGTTTTCACAACTCCAACTTTCCGAGGGTCTGTCGATATATCATTTTCCGAGACAACATGTCCCAGGTATTCTACCTTTCTTGCAAACAACGTACATTTCTTTGGTTTCAATTTAAGCCCTGCAGAGAGCAATCGTTCAAATATAACGCTTAAATTTTCAATATCTTCGAACTCCTTTCCAAATACAATGACATCATCCAAATATATTAAACAAATGTCCCATTGTAACCCTGCCAATACTGTTTCCATTATGCGTTCGAGTGTAGCTGGAGCATTACATAGACCAAACGGCATAACCTGAAATTGGTATAACCCTTTCCTTGTTGCAAATGCAGTTTTCTGACGATCCTTTGGCGCTACTTCCACCTGCCAATATCCCGAACAAAGATCTAAAGTTGACAACCATTTTGCTCCCGACATCTGATTTAAAGAATCATCTATTCTCGGGAGGGGATATGTATCTTTAACAGTCACCCTGTTAAGCTTTCCATAATCCACGCAAAAACGTGTAGAACCATCATTTTTCTTTACAAGTACAACGCCTGCAGCCCATGGACTGGATGATGGTTCTATGACATTTTTAGCTAGCATGTCTTCGATAGCCTTATCATTATCCTCTTGTAGATGGTACGGAACCCTCCTTGGTGGTTCCTTAAATGGCTTTACATTTTTTATTTCTAACTGATGCTTGATGAGACTAGTTCGACCATAGTCCGCGTCATGCTTTGAAAAGATGCCAGAATATCTGTTTAAAAGTTTTTTAACCTTTTGTATTTGACTAGCTGAAAGGTCTGTTATGCATGTCTCATATAAATTTATCAAATGATCAGGCACAGCACTTGATACCTGCACATGACTACTTTCCTGACTTTGTTGTTCTATTAGAGTGCTTTCAGCACTTGGAATGTCATCTACGGGACTAACCTTAGCAATAACTGTACCCCATACAACGTTTGTGACTCAGCAGATATATTCATTAGTCTGAGGGGTATGGTCTTATCGTTGCTGACTAGGGCTCTGCCAACCAAAGCTTTTTCTGTTTTCCTATAGTCATCAGTTGGCTCGACAAGCCCTACTTTGAAAGAGTCTGGGGCACTGTTTTCTACCTGTCCATTTACAATACTTTCGATACGTGGTGGTAATGTTACTGTCTCCGACAGAACAACTCTGTAACAAGTTATCTGACCAGCTATTTGGACATTTAATTCCTGCACCTGAATTGTGATTATGTTCCGTTCTATGTCAATAGCTGCGCTATGAGCCCTCATAAAATCTAACCCCACTATTCCGTCAACGTTGATATTTGCTATCACAGCGATGTTTGAACACTGAAGATTTTCAAACTCAAAGTCGGCAATAGTTTTACCGATGATGTAAAGACTCTCCATTGGCAGTAAGAATTTCTCTTTGTGATGGAGACAAGCTAACATTGGACATTTGTTTGTATAGCTTGGTGTTTATTATTGTTACGGTAGCTCCCGTATCTATCAATAAATTAGCTACGACACCATTGACTTTTGCTTTCACAAACATTCCAGCTTCTGCTGAAAACGCCTACCGTAGCTGATGTTTTATATGCCGGGTTCTTGCCAGAATTCTTACTCTGGCTAAATGTTGGTGTGCCACGTTTTGAGCTACTGGCACTATTCTGTACTCGAGGCCTTTGGTGACAATTTCGTTTCATATGACCAAATTTACCACATACATAGCATTTGTAGTCGCTACTACCTAGACTCTGCTTCGAATTGTTTCGGTATTCTGGTCTAGCTGGCGTACTTGACATTAAACTTTTTACCTCGTTCTGAAGGTTTGTCAGGGTTTTTTGCATACTCTTTAATGTTTCACTGATATTACTGTTGCTATCAAATATTTCCGACGCCACTCTTAGATACCCCTTTCCTTCCGTTTTCTTAATCTCGGCCTTATTAAAAGCCTCTAGTTCGACTGCATGCCTTACAGCATCATTAAGGTTAACAGGTCTAGCTTGCTTAATTCTTAACCGCATATCTACATCAATAAGAGCGTCAATAAATTGCTCTTTAGCCAATGTTTCTCGAACTTCGTTTGGGGCGGTTGGATAAGCAAGGTTAGCTAGTCGCCGAACATCTTGTCCCAGTTCTGGTAATGTTTCAATGGTCTTTTGTCTGCGTTCCCTCAGCTGAGTTCTATACAGCTCAGTCTGATTCGACGGGGAAAATCGTTCTTCTAATGACTTTACCAGCTCCTTGTAATTTTGTCTCAACCCAAGAGGCAAGTTTCCCAACACACCTTGAGCCTGACCTCTTAAAGACACGGCCAAATACAACCCCTTCTCTTTTTGTGACCACTCATTAATTTGCGCGCATGCATCAAAATGCGACTTATAATCTATCCAAGGACCTTTCCCGTCATAGGGTGCTGGCTTTACAATGTTCTTAATTTTGAAGTCTTGAGACTTCTTTCTTTGAGACACGTATCTATCTCTAATTCCGAGATCATCATTTTCGTCTTCACTGTCCATGCTGTCAACGACTTTGTAAGTTGGTGGTTTAGCCCGTGTGATCATATCAAACGGCGATACATTGCTCTGTCTTGGCCTCTCATCTGTTCGCCTTGATGAAGCTATGCCCGAATCACGGCGTGTATGTCGGGTTATTGGTGTCTTTAACTCTTCAACCCGGATGCTTCCTATTTTTTATTTATCTCATCTATTTCCCGACGAAGTTGTTCTTCGCTCATACTAAGCTCTGGGTCATACAACAAACTCGGGTCTTTCTTACGGGACATATTTAAAACTGTAAGCCAAAAACTAGTTTAGTCGCGACCTATCAAATCCCACCGCTGTGCCACCAAATTGTGCAACGTGCCGAGCGGAGAGGCTTACAATATCTTTGAGTGGCTAATTGATTCGTACCAGTTTCCTCGGATTTGATAGCGAATAACTAGCTAGCTTGATGTATAAAATCTAATATGTCCTATTCTTTATTGTAGTTGTCAACCGTAAACCTAGCAAGAAAATATCACGTATCCTATTACTATATTAACTTGTGCGTCGGTCCTGTGCGTTTTACGCACGCCACTATAGTTAATTCACACTGTACGTTTTTATAGCACTTGTGCGTCAGTCCTGTGCGTTTACGCACGCCACTATAGTTAATTCTACCTGTGCGTTTTATCCTTGCACCTGTGCGTCAGTTCTGTGCGTTTTGACCCACGCAACTATAATCAACTTAACCTGTGCGTTTTTACAGCCTTTGTGCGTCAATCCTGTGCGTTTTACGCACGTCACAATAGCTACTTCAACCTGTGCGTTTACGCAAGCCACTATAGTTAACTCTACCTGCATTTACAACAAAATGAGTGGATGAATGATGAAATTAGAGAAAGTATAAGGAAACGTGATTTTTATCATAAGAAAAAAGATATGTGTAATTATAGGTTGTGGAGAAACAATGTTAAATACCTTGTCGAAACATCCAAACAAAATATTATACTAATATAATAGCAAATATGAAGGGGAAAAGTAATAAGTTATGGAAACACTTACATAATGTCAGTGGTTGTGAAAATCATGGTACTGCTATGACTTTAAACGATTGTGATGGTGAACATATTATAAATCCAAAATATATTGCAGATATCTTCAGTAACCATTTTGCAAATATCACTGAAAATATGGATCTTAATCCCCACACTGATATCACTTATACCGAAAAACTTGATAATTATATCTCGGGCCGTATTCCGAAAAATATCTTTTTTACTATCCCACTACTGTCAAGCCAATTTGTACTTCAACAATTAGCGACTCTAGATATATCAAAAGCAACAGGTCTTGACAATATAAGTGCTAAATTTATAAAAATGTCATATCATCTTATTTCCATTCCTTTATGCCATATTTTTAATTTAAGCATTAGAAAATCAAATTTCCCCTCTATTTTCAAATTGGTTAAAGTCATTCCAGTTTTCAAAAATAAAGATTCTAGAAATGATATTTCTAATTACAGACCTATTGCAATATTACCATTAGCATCAAAAATCCTTGAAAGACATGTGAAGAATCATTTGATGAATTTCCTAAATAAATACAATTTACTTTATTTACTGCAGTCAGGTTTTCGCTTAAGTCATTCCTGCCAAACGGCATTGACATTTATGATTGATAGGTGGTTAAAAGCCGTTGATAAAGGTAAATTAATTGGGGCGGTATTTCTAGATCTTGCAAAAGCTTTTGATCTTCTTGATCATGAATTTCTCCTTCAAAAATTGCAGAAATATAATTTTTTTTACACTTCGCTACAGTGGTTTTCTTCTTATTTGAACGACAGAAGACAGATTGTTTCTATTTCAAAAACATTTTCCGATTTACAACAAGTGAAATCGGGCGTATCTCAAGTGTCAGTTTTAGGTCCCTGTATTATTTTTGATATTTATTAATGACCTACCTTTATATAACCCAAATCATAACACTGACCTTTTTGCTGATGATAGTACTATATCGGCGACTGGGAAAAACAAGCTTTGTATAAGTAAAACACTTAATACAGTATTAGAAGATATTTCGCACTGATGTTACGAAAATAGAATGGTTTTAAATGTATCAAAACAGAAACTTTTTACCTCATCTGATGAAATATTTGATATATCTATCAATGGCCATCAAATAAATGAAAGTCAGTGTGAAAAGGTCCTTGGTGTTTTCGTTGATGCAACATTTTCTTGGACTGAACACATAAATCACATTATTAAAAAAAGTAAATTCATCTTTAGCATTGTTCAGGAGAATTAAGAAATACTTAAATCACAAAACGAGAATTCTGTTTTATAATGCATATATTCTTCCCCAC
>MJUT01000258.1:38500-49223 GCA_002080005.1 Gigantidas platifrons
CAATTTTATTGGTTAAAACAAGCTCACACAAGTAGAAAGGTTAATCTTTCAACTTCATCCAAAAACAAAAACAAAAATATCTTTGAAAAAATCTCCAGAAACATTTAAAAATAATTAAAAAAAAATTAAAAAAAAATTGATATATAAAATAAAATGCTGTGAAAAATACTTCTGCAAAAACACTTAAAAAATATTACTGGAATTAAACATAATATTTAATATCTAGGTTGATTTTTTTTAATCAAACATTTTTTTTAATTGAAAATGAACAAATAATGAAAATTGTGACTTTTTGTCCTGTGACTTTTTGTCCTGTGACTTTCTCTCCTACATTCTTAAATAAATCCTTTAAAAGTTGTTGGAACAGCTCTACGTGGTGCAGTATAGTTCGTGTTACTGGTTTATTTCAAGTGCAAGTCGTTTTAGGCGCGGGTTGTTTTTGGAGCAGATGGCAGGTTGTGAAAGGCGCAGGTTACCACCCTTTTGGAAATTCTGAAGTATTTCTTGTTAATATAAATTGTTTAAGTAATGATTTCGCTTATACTCACCATTTTGTTTTAGCGCTACAGAGTTTGGAGCTGGTTGTGTAAGTGAAGTTATTGTTTTAGCGCTACAGAGTTTGGAGCGGGTTGTGTAAGTGAAGTTATTGTTTTAGCGCTACAGAGTTTGGAGCGGGTTGTGTAAGTGAAGTTATTGTTTTAGCGCTACAGAGTTTGGAGCGGGTTGTGTAAGTGAAGTTATTGTTTTCGATAGATGTGTGGCTTAATTTCTTGTAACAATTGGAAACTAGATTTTAGCTAATTGGTGGTAAATATTTCATTAGTGTCATTTTATTGTAGGAAATTGTCATTGTTGCTTGTAGGATTTGTGCTAGGTGTGGGTGTTCATTGCTAATGTTAATGTTTATGAATTCAGGTTTCTTGTATCAAGGATATCATGATGGGAACAACAAGTTATACAATTTCGTACCAACTGATATGCTCCATATAGTGCATGTGCTTCTGGAATGTTACTACAATACGGCCTTCCACTTCAAAATAAAATATATTTTTCCCACTAGATTCGAATAATTCATGGAAGCCATAGTTTGTATGACATTTTCCCATTCGCTCGGAAATATTTAAGAAAATAATGTTTCCCATGGTAAAACTATTTATAAATTATGGCTTCCAAATGTAATTTTAAAGCGAAAAGTAAGATGTTTGAAATTGGACAAAACTAAGATGTTTGAAATATGTTTTGAAGTGCACGAGGACGACAATTGGGTGTCTATAAATAAACCAGCTAATGTACTTTTAATATAGAGAATAGATGTCATGTGTTAGATCATATTGTATTGTATTGTTGATCCTAAACGTAGTACGAAGTACAAAATATTTACATTGCTCTTAGTATTGAAAGGATCACTTAACGTCTGTCAACAACATTTCACCCTTTTAACATAAAAATTGATTCGATTCCTGAAAAAATTAATACAAAAATGTATAATATGCACTTATAAGTGGATAATTTTAATTGATACGCTTGTTGAAAATTATTGTAATTCTAAATTGACTTGTTTTTCATAAGTGAAAGGTTCGGCATTAAAACGAGTGAGTGAGCGAGTGGAGGTATCAACATGAGGATTATTATCATTTTGGTATTTTTGTGTGTAGTTGTAAAAAGTAAGTAAGAAAATTTATTTTGCACAGATAAAGTATTTCTGATAGTCATTAAAAATGTTCAGAAAAGGTTTATCGGATGTTGGTAGATTTTGCCCGTAAACAGGCTATGTCATGCATGTTTCGATTAATGCATAAATAAAGTTTTATATTAAACTGTCCATTAAAATTAACTGGTTCTTGTTTTGTTTTGTTTTGTTGTTTTTTGTTTTTATTTATTTTATTTGTTTCTTTTGGTGCTTTGTTGGAGTTTTATATTTCTGCTTTTTTTGTTGTTGTTGTTGTTGTTGCAATGTCGGGCATACATGATCAAACGTTGATCTAGTGTAAGGTATTAGTGCATGTGGCGTTTATCTACTTCTTTTTCTACCAACTACTGGTCGCCTTCAAAAGACAAATCAGTCTCTGTTTTGCATTTTGGATCGATTTTGTTTTCATTTCGAATTATTTTAAATTTCATTTCCGAAACTTTTTTTTTATTGCTTTTCAGATTTTAGTTGCATTTCCAAAAAAATAAATTTTAGTATCTCCTCCGTTAGTCATGTATTTGTTACCCCCTACTCACCACGGGGAGGCGGAAGAATGATCTTAAATAGGATATTTGTAAAAAAATAATCTTTTAATCAAAGTTAAAGTCTTTTTATACATGTAAAACTGGATTAACTGGTCATTCAAAAGTTTTTCCACATCATGTGAGTAAAATGCCAACCCTCACATATAACCGGGAGAATAGCTTAAAGAACGCTTTAATCTTCAACATTATACATAATGTGTTTTTAAATTTGTGCATAGGTACCTTTCGTAGTGTATAATATTCTTATGGTCAAAATACGTCGAACCACATGTCTGAGTACGGATTGATACTCAAAGGAATCGTTCGACATTTTGGTCTATTAAATGGTGCAGTGTCAATTTTATCGTAATCGTGTAGAAGTGAATCAACTGATCATGTGTATCGGAGTTTTGTAAGATAAAAGTTATCCAATGAATTCCCTAATGATTTCTGTAAACAAAATACAAAAGATATATAAAGCACACGTTGCATATGGATAATTGATGAAAAGATTCATGAAAAAAATCGATGGTCAAGACACCCCAAGTCTAAGTATAAATTAAAGGTTACCTGAAAGTTATGTTTCGGAAATGATTTTTAGCATATATTTTTTTCGGAAATGAAGAAAATAAATAAATTCGGACATGATATGCAACAACTTTTTTAAATGTTCGGAAATGCAATACCGCCAAATCAGAGAAGTGTGACAGACCACCTTTAGAGGTTTGAAAAAATATCGTGGTGGTATTCATATTTAATAACCCTTTTGATGCACCATAGAATAGAATATATAATAGAAAACTTTAGTCGGGTTTACATATAACATTACAAACAGGTACCGCATCTGTGAGAAAATATGTAAGCCCATATGTAGTTATGATCATTTAAAATTAAAAATACCACTCCTATGACGACAAGGGGTGGGGGAGGGCTCGCACTCACTTCAAACTATGATTTATACTCACCAATTAAGACTTGATGGTAATGTAAGATGTAACACAGCAATAAAAGTACTGTTCCTCAACTTTTAGTAGAAACAATAACATTGTCCTACATAATGTATTCCTTTCTAGTGAATGAGTGAGTGATCGGATCGTTGTTTTACACTACTCAGCAATTTTTCAGCTATATCATGGCGAGAACAAGTTAATTTCCAATGAGATGACGAAGTCCACTTTGTACTAGACCAACACGCTTAGTTGGATTTTTATAGTGCTAGCTCACTGAAACAACAGTCTGCGGATAGACATGTCGCCCCACTCAGACACATTATCCTGATTCCGAGCCAACTAGTATTTGTTCTTACTCATTAATGCTGCGTGCTTAGCGGAGAAGCAACAAATACCAATTTTATAGTATTGGTTTTACCCGATCTATGCTCGAATACACGATCTACCACACTCGAGGCGTGCACGCTAACCATTACACCACCGATGCAGTTCATATTCCTTTCTAGCATTGAGATAAACAAAAATACAGAAAGAATGGTTTATATCTATTATCATTTTAGTTTATTTACTTGTGTGTTGTTTTTTCCAGGTAAGAAGAAACTGCCACCTGGTGCCGTCTCTAAAGATGACCACATCAAAGTTGACGCACTGTGGACGTTTGATTCAAGTCATCACGTGCCTGGGTCTTCTGCAGACTCAGTGGCTTACTTGAGAAACATCAGCTTTTCAACAAATTATTTAAACATCCCAGATCGTGCACTTGAATTTCCAGGAAACATTCAGTCATACATGTATATACCGAATCCGAAAGGAGATTTCAGTGGAATCGATATGGGAGCTTGGTTTTTCTACATTTACCCCGATTCGCTGATGAGCCACGGTTGTATTTTAGAATACGAGGGAAATTGTCCTGGTGGGACGGGTCTGTCTATACGCTTCAAGAACAAGAAGAT
The DNA here is from genome assembly GCA_002080005.1 of Gigantidas platifrons. NCBI lineage: Eukaryota > Metazoa > Mollusca > Bivalvia > Mytilida > Modiolidae > Gigantidas > Gigantidas platifrons. The sequence goes on from MJUT01000258.1 coordinate 42,618, forward strand.
TGAAGTTAAAGCAAGACAAAGCAATGGGCAAGAACTGTATGGAATATCAAAGACTGAAATTCCTTTTGGACAATGGTCATATGTCGGTGTTATGTGGCATGTTGTTTATCCAGAAATAAGGGTAATATTTGTTATTTGTAGAGGATTGTTGATCATGAGTGTGAATCAGAGCAAATTAGACCAAACTTTATTATCCTTGTGTGGTTTCCTTTCAAAAATATGTCCAGCAGCCTTGCTTGCCATCCAAGATGGCTGTTAATAAAAAAAAAAAGAAATTTCATTAATTTGCTGCTTTACTGTACTCAGATTGAGATAAACCTTTAAATACAGCTACATGGCAATAAGTTGTTAAACATATCTTCCGAGTTTTCTTTCAGGTGATACCGAGTATGCTAATTGGTCTGGGATGGCCATTGTGCAACATCCTTGCCCTCCATCTACGGTCGTTGCCATTATTGACAATATAAATATCTTTAATTGAACAATACTACACTGTACTTCATTCGAAGTCAAATTTCGTGAACCCGGGCGGTTTATGAACAGGCATAGATTTCTTCCGTGAACCCGGGCGGTTTCTGACTAGGCATAGATTCCTTCCGCCAACCCGGGTGATTTCTGACCAGGCATAGATTCCTTCCGTGAATCCGGGTGGTTTCTGACCAGGCATAGACTCCTTCCGTCAACCCGGGTTGTTTCTGACCAGGCATAGATTCCTTCCGTGAACCCGAGTGGTTTCTGGGAGATTCATATTAACGTCAATCATATACTACTAAGCCATCACTATCAATATAAATGTTTTTAATCGAATTGAGAATTGTCAATGGATAGTTCAAACAATATGCCTGTTCAGATAGTCCAACGTTGTTTCTGATAAGAATGTTGAACTTGAAAAGTCAACAGGCAGACGATGGATGATTGACCGGGATTAAAGGTACGTATTTACATCCAGAAACGTTGGACAAAACAATAACAATATCCCCACACGATTCTGGGCGTTTGAAGACGGTCTTTACCAAAATATAGTTTTAAATATGTTGCATGTTGTCATTTCCTTGATGAATCATCTTTAGTAATCTAATTTTTGTCATTTTCATCAACAAATGTATATATAAATTACAGGTAAATATAAATGCACATAAACTGGAAGGCATTGCTGTAGTGAATCTAAATGTTGGTGATAAATTCGAGGCAGACGGCACAGTGAGAGTTGGAGCTTCGTTTACCTCCGATGTTCCACCATTCAAGGGGAAGATTGGCTGTCTACTCTTTCAAAAGGGATACTATCTAAAGAAGCACCTGACCCCCAAAGACTATTGCGACCCACACCTCAGAGATCCAACATTTGATACAGGTACTATAGATAAAAAATACTATGTATCATCATAAAACATTTGGAGTAAAATAACCCATTATTTAATCATTTTTCACCTCATACACTATGAGTTAGAGAAATAGAATACGTTTAAATACTGTAACACTAAATTCAATCTAGTTAAAAGCAGACCCCTCAGTTGCTCCCTTTACCTAATACAGGTATGTCACGGAGTGGGAGATATGAAGAAACCCCATTACGGGTCACATGTGATTGATTATCATATGTCACGGAGTGGGAGATATGAAGAAACCCCATTACGGATCACATGTGATTGATTATACATGTCACGGCGTGGGAGATATGAAGAAACCCCATTACGGGTCACATGTGATTGATTATATATGTCACGGAGTGGGAGATATGAACAAACCCCATTACGGGTCACATGTGATTGATTATACATGTGACGGAGTGGGAGATATGAAGAAACCCCATTACGGGTCACATGTGATTGATTATATATGTCACGGCGTGGGAGATATGAAGAAACCTCATTACGGGTCACATGTGATTGCTTATACATGTCACGGAGTGGGAGATATGAAGAAACCCCATTACGGGTCACATGTGATTGATTATATATGTCACGGCGTGGGAGCTATGAAGAAACCCCATTACGGGTCACATGTGATTGATTATATATGTCACGGCGTAGGAGATATGAAGAAACCCCATTACGGGTCACATGTGATTTACATATATAAGTCATAAGTTTATTGATTCACCAATCAAGGGCCCACAGGGGGCATATACATATACAATATGAGCATTTATTACAATTGTTTTATAACTTAACAAAAAAGATGGAGAAAACAAAAACAGCACTTAGTCTTAGGTGTATATTGATTCATCTAACAATATGATAATTGAGGAGGAAATAAAATGTATCTTAAAATAAAGAAATAGTATGACTAAGTACCAAGGGTCCATGCCATTAGGATGAACTTATGGGCCACGTCAGTTTTGTGACTATAGTAACAGTATCAGAAAGCCAACAATACAACAAATATTGATTAAAAATATATTAATGAGTCGTTCATTTCGTAGGGTGGCCATCAAGTCGAATACCGGGGGTATATAATATTATAAATATGGTTATGACCTTTATTCGGTCAATCGGATTTCTCGTACATAGTATGCAAACCAGTTTAGTAGCGCTTTCACCATTTTCCTTGAATGGTACATAAGGTCACTTCCATATGAACCGAAATAGGAATTCCTGAAATCTGCCACGGCACGGCATATCTTTAAAGGGGTGTAAGTAAGAGATCTGGTTTTAATCAGATTGCATTAAATTAGTCTTAGAATCAATCACAAAGTATTTTTTTTTACGGCCCGGGTGGCTCAATGAGTTAGGTAGTTACCTAACAACTCATACAAGCCTATCACCAATACGACGTGGGTTCGCGCCCGGCTTTGTAAATTACAAAAAGGGAGCATTCGACTCGCAGCCGAAGTGATAAAGTTTACCAGTTGCTTGCCCATGGTCGGTGGACTCCGGCTTCTTCCACCACTAAAACTGGTCGCCATGATATAACTGAAATATTGCTGAAAGTGGCGTTAAACACAATAAATCAAATCAATCCTTTTTAGCTCACCTGGCAATGTGAGCTATTGCCATCACTTGGCGTCCCGCGTCCGTCGTCGTCGTCCGTGGTCTGAATAATTAATAGGCTTTCTAGTTTCAAAATTGTGTCCGGTGATGTCCTGCACCAATCAACATGGCCACTGTTACTAAAAATAGAACATATGGTAAAATTGCAGGTTTTTGGGTAATACCTCAAAAAACCGTTAATAATATCAGAAATTTGACAAGGTCAAAATGATCAGCACAGTAAGATCTAACTACCTTGCAATTTTGAAGAAAATCTGATTACCCATCTTGGAGTTATTGCCCTTTTTTCATCAAATTTTCAAAATTTTAATATTTTTCGTCTTATATTTCGATAACTATAAGAGATAGAGGTTAAGTTTAATTGGAAACATGTTCAGCATGTCAAGATCTACCTACTCTGCAATTTTGAAGAAAATCCGAGTACCCATTTTGGAGTTATTGCCATTTTTACATCAAATTTTCAAAATTTTAATACTTTTCGTCCTTTATTTAAAAAAATATAAGAGATAGATGTTAAGTTTAAACTGCAAACATGTTCAGCATGTCAAGATCTACCTATCTTGCAATTTTGAAGTAAATCTGATTATCCATCTTGGGGTTATTGCCCTTTTTTCATCAAATTTTTAGAATTTTAATACTTTTCGTCTTATATTTCAAAAACTATAAGAGATTTAGGTTAAGTTTTAATTGCAAAAATGTGCAGCATGTCAAGATCTACATACCCTGCCATTTGTGAGTAAATCTCATTACCCATTTTGGAGTTATTGCCCTTTTTCATCAAATGTCCTAAATTTTAATGCTTTCATCTTATATCTCAATACTATTAGAGATAGAGAGAAAGTTTAAACTGCAAAAATGTTCAGCATGTCAAGATCTACAAATCCACAGTTGAAAATGTCCGACAACTGTGTGAAGATTTAATCCTCTTGAAATGCATTTTTTTTGTTGACTTTCACTGCTTTTGGTAACTCAAATAATCAAAGGGAAGCAACTCTATTACAAAATGTAAAGTAGCAAAAGCTAAATTTTGAGAATCATTGACATTTATGTTTTTTTACAGCAATGTTGATAACTTACATTAAAGAGAGAGCCCCTGTCCAAATGTTGTTGGAGAGGGGGTCTGCAATGACGAGGGCTACATTTGTTATTTGTTTACCGAAGTTATCAAGTTTATTGACTGATGTTGTTATTATACCCAGGTGAGCTATACAGGCTTCGGGGAGCCTCTAGTTTTAATTGAAGAACCAGAACTAGTTCGTTCTATCAGATAGCTAACTTGAAAAAAGTCATTGAAAGAAGGTTGGATGTAAATGCAATCCAAAAAAAAAACAACTTTTTGTATATTATAAATATAGTATTTTTTCAGAGGACACAGACAACACAGTGACATCTGGTCCTCTTAATTCTGGTTGTAATGTATTGATGACTGGCCCTGTCAGTGGAAGTGTTAACGGCACTGGTAATGGTACTGTCCCCACCATCAGTGGTACAACAGGTACTTGTAATAATACATTTACTTATGTCTAAAACTGACTGATTAACTTATTAAGTTCTAATTTGTAAAACTGTCATAGCATCTTAGCTATTGGCAGGGTCGGCCTAAGGCCCAGGGTGGGAGTTATCTACTCTCTGCTGTTCAAGTACACATAACACACTTCATGTTTTACAGAGAACACCATTGGGCTTCGTATCTCCTAAGAAGAGTTTGAAGATACCAAAGGGGGTAATCAGAATCCATAAATCGAAGAAGAACAGACAACACAATGGCCACAAAGAAAAAGGACAAACAACGATCTACAAAACATACACATCAAACTAAAGATCTAGTAACACAAACCCCACTAAAAATCGGGGCATGAATTCTGGTGCTCCGGAAGAGTAGGCAGTTCCTGCTCCACTAGTGGCACCCGTCATGTTAATCTAGTTACAAATCCGATGATAAGTCATGAATGAAGGACCGACCCTGGCTATTGGAATTGGGACAACAAATTTACTGGAGCTCTCTTAAGAAACAATTTCAAAACTAATATAAAATATTACATTTCTACTTTTTATCTAATCATCTAATATTTAAACTAATACTAGTTTTTGTTTACAGGTGTGTACAGAGTAGAAGAAGCATGTGATATGTTTTATAATACTGCAGGGTGATAATCAAGACAGAAGTGATAATATCAGCACATTATTATTGATTGAAAATATTGTCTGTGATATCATCACTGCCTTTCTATCTGTTAAAATAATTGTGTAGTAAGAAGTTTTACTGACAAATAAAAAACACCCAAAAAAACCCAATGTACTTTTTTTCAGATTTATAAATAAAAATGTCTGCCGTCATGGATGAAAATGTAACTCTCTCTCTCCCAATGTTGTATAAATTGTGTATGGCTGTTTTGTTATTATGTATTGTTGTACTTTAATTTGCTATCTGTATACTGTTGTATTAACAAAGGTTACCAGAAATTATTTGATTGATTGATTGATTTTTGTTTTTGTAATGCCACTTTCAGCAATATTTCAGCTCTATCATGGCAACCAGTTTTAGTGGTGGAAGAAGCTGGATAACCTGAAGAGAACCACCAACCATGGGCAAGCAACTGGTCGAGTGCACCTTTTTTGTAATTTACCAAGCCGGGCGCGAACCCACACCGTATTGTGTGATAGGCTTTTATGAGTTGTCCATGAGTTTTATGAAGTAATCCAACTACCTAAGTCATTGAGATACCCGGGCCTTTACCACAAATGAAGATATATATTTATACTACAAACAGAAGTTAGTCAATTGTGTCCTCGTGCTCACCTCTATTAAGCAGTCACCTGTATTCTAAGGTCACATTTTTCTTCTCATGTTATAGAACATTTCATATGAACTGAACATCTTTTTAGAGGTCACCTGTCTTATAAGACCACTTTTTCTTTGTCCCCAAGGTAACCTCTTAATACAGGTTTGACTAATTTATAAATATAATTTTTTGTATGACTATTATAATGTAATCAAACAATGTTCATTTTTCTATAGCTCATATCTGACACAAAGGATCATTTGATGTATTGCCATCAATTGGCTGTCCTCTCTGTAAACTTTTACATTTCAATCTTCTTCTCTGAAACTACTGGGTCAGTTGAACCCAATCTTGATAGGGATGTTCATTGGATGGTCCTCTATAAACATTATGTTTTTTGGTTGCTCAGAAGTACACAAAAGACGCAGGAGGTACAAAGGTGTCAAAAGGGAGTAGTCCATTTGTAATCCTCTTGTCTGAATCCACTGGGCCAATTGGAAACAACCTTGGTAGGATTGTTCATTAAATTGTCCTCTAGAAAGAATATGCTTTTTTGTTGTTGATAATAACTGGCTCCAGCTTCCTCAACCACTAATAAAGTGGTCATCATAAAGTTGTATGTTAGATTTGATATGTCTTTGACTAGTGTTGGATTCCTGTTTGTCACTAGATGTATTCTATATAACTTTATATGATAATGTTTGTCAGTGACTAGCTGCAGGTCTGTGGTATCCTAAGACATGATAATGTTTGTCAGTGACTAGCTGCAGGTCTGTGGTATCCTAAGACATGATAAAGTTTGTCAGTGACTAGCTGCAGGTCTGTGGTATCCT
>MJUT01000258.1:59186-69204 GCA_002080005.1 Gigantidas platifrons
GCTGAAGTCATTGATCAGAATTTGTATGGCACACCAATACTGACTCCTGGTGATATTGTTATAATGGACAATTGCAGATTCCATCACTCTAGACTTATCCAGAATCAGATGCAACATTTATTAACAGTGAATGGCATATCGCTGATTTATCAACCTCCATATCACCCAGAACTTAACTCTTGCGAATATTGTTTTAAACTAATAAAAGATGGAATAAAAAGGGAAAATCACTTTTATGAAGAACACATGGAACTTGCAATATCTAACTCTGTTTTAGACAATATCAACAGGAGAATTTCTGAAAATATTTTTTACAATTGTGGATATATTCGTTGACAAGGATTATGTCCCTTTACTGAACAAGTTTAACTTGATAATTTATTACTCCTAACAATTAGTGCTGAAAAAATTGTCTCGGTATTTACCAGTAAGACTGTCATTTATGAATGTCTTTTTATTAAATATTGATCTCTTAATTTTCTAAAATTTGCTTTTTTAATTAATATTCTGTTTTACATTGGAAGCAAGAAATTGGATCATTAAAGGACAAAATCAGAAACACAAAAACACACTTAAAAATAGAAAGGCACATCAATGAAAAACAGGGACACAATGAAATGAAACAAAGCTAAACTTCTTCTTCTATACCAAATATTCATTACATCCTTGCAAAGAGATTTAAATGTCCAACAGGTGACTCTGCAATGGTTGATTGGTCACCTATAGACTAGCTCTTTCTATAACAATAGGACAATTTAAATGGACCTATTGTGTCATCAGTTTCACAATCTGATTGAACTGAAGCAAATATTAAAAGGGGCAAGCTTCTTGTTGATGGACAGTAACAAAGATTTTTATTTAAAGTTCAGTTAATATATAATTTAACATACGTTAATAATACCGGTAATAAGTTTCAATTATTTTGGATATTGATTTCATAAATCTTAATATTATTTGTGATAAGGATAAGGGAAAGACAAAATGTTGAAAATTTACCTTGCAGTGGGGGGGGGGAAGAAGAAAGACGACAGTTCGTGATGTGTCAAAGTGTTGATCCATTTTTGTGATATTCTACAAGCTGAGGGCAATTTTGTTTGAGAACAATAGATCTTTCAGACAATGACATTCCCAACTTCAGAACTTGATTCTAAAATCATATGTTTTCATGTCTTTTTTAAACAAGTTATTTCCTTAATTTTCATTAAACTTTGCATGAAAGGGGGCCCTTAAAGGGAAATAACTCCTGTAAAAAGTAATATATTAAAATCAAAGTTAGAAATGTACAAATGATCTATTCCTGTATATATTTTATATACCTGGATGTGATATTTCCCTGTCTTAGAGTTGTATTCCTGTTTAACCTGTAGGAAAATTCTATGGAAATATCCTTTGATTTCTGCTGTGTCTACAGCCCCAGAAAAAGTTCTACTCCATTCAAGTTTAGGGCTGTTACACTGTAAAAATATGAAAACTTTGTTTATTTGTCAGGAAAGTGGATTTTTCACAATAGATTATATTTCTTAAAATAATTCCCAATACACAATAAAAATATATTTCTATCTAAGCAGAATACACGTACATTTTGTAGAAGGTTGTAATTAAAAGCTTGTCTGCTAGACATATCTTATTTGGAAATCTATTCTATACTCTAAGATTTGTAGAAAAATAGAAAACTGGATCTATGCTCTGTTTCCATAGCTACAGTAACATTTATGGATTAAAATTGTAATTATTATCATTACAAGAAATGTATGTTATACAATTATAGCCTATATTGTTTAACATATTGTGCCAAATGAATGAAACCAACAAACAAATGAATATTTACCAAAAGTTAACGATTAAATAAGTATATGTCAATGTTTACATACCGTTAACACAATAGAAATATTAGGAGGATCTTCACATTCATTGATGGTAGCCTGTATCCTTGTCATGGAGAAGCCATCCACAGGATAATCACAATCTGCCTTCAGATGATGGAACAAACATATTACACCTACAACAGGAAATGTTGAGAAATAAAGGTACTAATAAAGAACAAAGATATTACACCTACAACAGGAAATGTTGAGGAATAAAGATACTAATAAAGAACAAACATATTACACCTACAACAGAAAATGTTAAGAAATAAAGATACTAATAAAGAACAAACATATTACACCTACAACAGAAAATGTTGAGAAATAAAGATACTAATAAAGAACAAACATATTACACCTACAACAGGAAATGTTGAGAAATAAAGATACTAATAAAGAACAAACATACTGGTATCTATCAACAAGTACTTAGTTATTAGAGCACATGATCCTTCAGGCTCAATTGTAAAGTAGTATTTACCATAGAATACAACTAGTATTTAATTTCATATTCATGACAGTTTTTTGTGCGGGTGAATAAATTAAATTACATACAAATGTATACAATTTTACCTGAATGTGGACAAGGGTAAATTACTTTGAATTAAATTACACTGACTGCGTAGAATATTAATTAAGCTACTTATCACTACCAAAAATAAAATCACATAAGTACCGTAGTATGAGATGTGCTTCAAAGTATTTGGATATCCTACTTAGTACATGTACATGATAATTTATTATTCTTTCCAGAGAAGTAACTTTAGTACTACAACCCTTTGTAGTACAGGAAGACTATATGTTCTGGGGGAATTTCTTACCTTTGTAGTACAGGGAGACTATATGTTCTGGGGGAATTTCTTACCTTTGTAGTACAGGAAGACTATATGTTCTGGGGGAATTTCTTACCTTTGTAGTACAGGGAGACTATATGTTCTGGGGGAATTTCTTACCTTTGTAGTACAGGGAAACTATATGTTCTGGGGGAATTTCTTGTTGATTATTTGATGGTATATAAATTAGTAAAAGAATTTGGTATGGCATTTATTTTCCTAAAACTGATGCAGAGCCAAATGACAAAAAATACTGTGTTAAGGATTTTAAAGTCTAACTGTTTGGTTTCTTTACAGTTCAAGACTTATCTTCATCCTTTATGTTATAATTATATATGTACACAATCATTACTTGTGATACATTTGTATATAAAAAATCATATTCATAATGTTTTACACAAACATTTAAATTAGCATAAAGGTTCAATAAAAGTGCAAAAATATATAGTGAGTAAGTAATTGTTGTTTAATGCCAAATGAGCAATTTTTCAGCTATATCATGGCCAGAACAAGTTACATTTTTGATGAGATAATAATGATGATATCCGCTTTGTACTAGACCAACATGTTGAATTGGACTTTTATAGTGCTACATGTAGCTCATTGAAACAAGCTTGCGGGTAGACATGTCGTTCCAATCGGACACATTATCCTGATTCTGAGCCGATCAGTCTTTGCTCTTACTCCTTAAAGCAGAGTGCTTAGTAGAGAAGCAGAATACAATGTATACAAATTTACAGTCTTTAGTTCGACCAGGATTTGAGCTTACAATCTACTGTACTTGAGGCTAACACGCTAACCATTACACCACAGATGTGGTTCAAAAATATATACCGGTAGCGGTCTTTATCATAATATAAAAGCTACATGAAATCATACAAATATACCTTGTACTGTTGTTAGAACATTGGTGATCAAAATCACAGACAGAAGTCCTTTAACAGCAGACATTGTTCTTTAATATTTCATGCCTGTAAGTTCAAATTGGACTGTATACCCATTTCTGCAAAACAAAGAACTCAAAAATCAAGGTTTTGATCTTTCCCCTCCTATACACTCTATAATTATAAATATACACTAATCAATTAATACATGACCAGTGTTCAATCTAGAGTGCGCCATTGCGCCATTCCCGCGATTTTTGTCTTTCTGGCGCGATTGAAATGGTCAAATGGGCCTAATCGGGCGCATTGCTTTTTTGCCTTTTGAGATCGTCCCGGTAATAAATTCCGGATATCAGTCCCGAAATACGTCCGGTTTTTACAAAGTCTTTATCTGTGTCAGTAGAGAGCTTTATGTAAAGTCGTTTTCAAGCGTCCAAGTCACGTTGAGAATTTGTTTGTCAATGTAAATTTAAGCATGATGCGTGACAGGTCAAAGTCATGAAGCGTATATCTTCATATTTTGCTCCCGCGGGGGAGAAAAGAGCGAAACCCACTGCCACTGATGAAAACCAAAACGAAGCAATCACTACAAATTTAGAAAATCCTTCATAAAGTGGAACTGAAGGTTAGAAAAAGAATGAGTCGTCAGGGTCGGCGGGTGTACCTGCTCCACGCAAGTTTCAACAGCAGTGGTCAACTGATACAAAATACAAGCAGTGGCTGTAGTACAATGCTAACAAACAAAATATGACCTGTTCTTTTTGTATTAAAACTAATTAAAAAAAATCCCTTTACGACCGGTTGCACGAATTGTAGAACATCTTATTACCATCACTTTGTGTCTGTCTTTTGATTTACTATTAATTTAATATTCAAATTCAAACCCGTTCATTGACACAAACTCATCAACAAGATATGGTTATATCGCAATTACACAAGATGTATTAACATCACGTGGTGTCCGTTGTCTTTTGACATTGACCCCTAACTTCCAGATTTGGCCCCCTGTCAAATGTTGCCTGGGCCAACATGACCCCCTGTGACCAATTTCTAGATTGAACACTGCATGACATGTACAAATGTATGTAAATAAATAATCTTGCTGTTGGAGATTTCATAAATATTTACAGGTGGTACTGTTCTGTAACGTAGCCTAGGCACATCAACTGCTGATAACATAAATTTCTTTGTGTATATTATGTCTACAAGTGCAAAATTTCCCCAAAAGTAAAGCAACATAATGTGTATTGTAAAAAGATGGCCAGAAAAACACATAACAGTATGTCTGTATTTAAATGTTTATTTTATATGCATTAAAATATTCTTTTTTGGTCAGTATTTAGATTCATTTACCAGTATATATGTATTGTACATTTTGCATCAATTAAAATATACTATAACTCATTTAACAAAATAATTGTATTTTTTTTCTTTTTTCATGTTAAAGTGATGTGTTACACTTCAAAGCATGCTAAATAAAAATAGTTACAACTAGAACTGTGAGTGAACTCACTGAGTGATACCCCCCGCTTGCAGTTTAGTAGGAGTTGTGCTTACAAGGTACATGCCCCCACCCCCTTTCGTGAAAGTATAAGTTGAATTATCTCCCCTTTTAAATTTTGGACAGCAACCATATTCCTTCATGCACATCTGCAGGTAGTGTACTACAGTCTACAAGTGTGTAAAGTTTCATAAAAATCCAATAAGCCGGTTAGGAGGAGTTGTGCTTACAAGGTACATGGACGGACAGAGAGTATAAGTTGAATTATCTCCCCTATTAAATTTTGGACAGCAACCATATTCCTTCATGCACATCTGCAGGTAGTGTACTACAAGTGTGTAAAGTTTCATAAAAATCCAATAAACAGCTTAGGAGGAGTTGCACTTACAAGGTACATGGACGGATGGACGGACAGACAGGGTGATTCCTATATACAAATGTACCCCCCAAACTTTGTTTGCGGGGGTATAATAACATCAAAATAAGATAAAGACATTTTATACCAAATTACATACATTCACCTAAAGTTATTTGTATGATAGTGTCTAGACTATGTCACATCTGAAGCTGTATAACTAATTCACTGATAAAGGGAGATAATAATATTTACAATATGGATGCTCACAGTAGTTGTTAGAGAACACTTTTTAATTGCTTCATACACCCATATGTGAGATCATACTTAGTTAAAATTTCACAGATGCTTTATATAATTACTTACACGTCATAAGTAATTATACAGATTTTTATCTTTTACCCTAATAATGCCTTTAAACTAAAGGGTACATATGTACAATATACATGTGTATGTTATAATCACAATATTTAGTCATTTACATTTTGTTTTATTAACATGAATTAATTAGAATATCTGGATATATAGTGACCGAATCTGATCTGACTGGAAGATTTTGTTGTTGCAATCATCGTGTTTCTAATGAAGATTAGAGCTGTGCCGGTTGGGTGTATGCCCAGGGGTCGCTACGGTAGCCGGATTGGTCTAATCAGAAGAACAGAAATCAATTTGGGATTTTTTTTATGCTTTATTTCTTTTCAATCTTTTTCTTGCCATTGATTGGATTATATATTTTCTTCACAGTTCATTCTTTAATTCCGCCACCGCAGCGCAATAGTTTTTCCGGAACGTAACGGTCTGCAAAGACAGAGTTCTGTACCTAGTAGATGTAGATGTTTGATTGTTTGCACCTTATGGATTCCTTAAAATTGGCAATATTTAAATACTCTATATAATTTTGTTGTATTGCTTTTTATGTATGTGAGTGTATATATATATATATGTATGTATGTATGAATATGTAAACTAACACACATACATGTATCTCTGCCCTATGCCATGTATTCTGGACTGCGGAGGTAGCCTTGTTATATTATATTACAAGATAGTTTCTATATACTATCTGGTTGGATTAATGCTTGTATATGTTTATATGAGTTAATAGTAATCCTTTATTCTGCATTGTATTTGTTGTAATATCTAATCATTGTAATACTTATGCCCCTTGTGGGTCCTTGATTTGGTAAATAAAGTTATTATTCTTATTCTCTCTCTCAAATGAGTGGAACCAATTCTTGCAATATTTTGAACAGCTTTATCATATCTGACAACGTCATATTTACATGTTTAACATGACTATATATATTATTCTATACAAATTTTGGGAATCAAAAAAGAAATTGCCATATTTTCCTTTCACTTTCAGTTCCATACATTTTTTTAGAGACAATACCTTGTATTTTGGTCTAAACAAATTAGTTATGACAGTATACTATAGTAAACAAACGCTGCTATCATTCTCCTTTCACGTTTCACCTGCTTTTAAATAATGTCAATACTGTTTCTTTCTTTTGTTGTTTTGGAAATGAGGAAATGGAAATCGGAAGTAAGTATGGAAATTTGAAATAACGTCGGTTATGATATGCATTGTTTCCGGAAATAACATATATAAGTTTCGCGACACCAGCTTTTCACAAGTGTGAATCAGAGATATATGTCTCCATGTGAACTAAATGATTTTATAGTTGCATAAATACAGCCTTAATATGCATTTTAGGAAAAATAAATTGCCAAAGTTGCTCATAATTATATGATCAAACAAGGTTCTACAAGTTCAACCTGAGAGTACTGAATAGTGTTTTGCTAAGTTACTCCCATATTCAACCTGTGATTTATCTGCTATTGTTTCAATGGAGGCAACCGCATCGACGGCTTAATAGTTCTGGATAGCGTGCTCGCTTCGAGTGCGGAAATCGTGAGCTCGAGCCCTGGTCGGGTGAAACCAAATATTATAAACTGTAATGACTCTGCCCCTTGCTGGGACCTTGATTGGACAATCTTATCTTATCTTATCTTATCTTATCTTATCTTATCTTATAAAAATAGAATTTGCTGTTTCTTTGCTTTGTTATAATATCACAGGGTTTATTGTGGAGAAGATTGATCTCTAGAAAAGGAAGTAAATTATAAATAACAGTGTACAAATTAACGTCTTCAATTATCAATGGAATCGCGTGTAAATCTTGGTTGGTATAATCAATTATTGAATTAAATCTTTAATTACTGTCGTCTGTAGGAATTATGACCTGTTGGACTCATAACTGGATGTCGGACCAGCGATTGTCTGAGTAATGACGGTCGACCACTGAGTGATGTTATTCATGATGGCTAGAATGTGTCATTGGGAAGAGTCCCAGCTAACCTGCATGCCTCTATTATTAAGATATGGAAGCCGTGTATGGCAGCAACACTTTATAAAAAAAATGTAATGTTTTATATATTTGCGTATACACATGTAGTTATTTGCATCGATACATTAAAAGGATTTCATTGGTATTTTTTGTTATTATATTTTCCCTGGGAGTGTTTAATTACTATTTATCATATATTTAGTGGTAAATACAATAATTTTGAATATTTGATAAAGTGCCAGATGCCTACCCTTTATCATACCCCTACCCTTTATCATATCCCTACCAGGGGCGGATCCAGGATTTCAAGTTAGGGGGGGGGCGTATTTAAAATTAAAAAAAAATTGGGGGGGTATTTCGTGTGAAAAATCACGATTTTACGCCAACAAATCATTTTTTTTTCAATTTTAGGGGGGACGCCCCCCCCCCCCTGAATCCGTCCCTGCCTACCCTTTATCGTACCCTTACCCTGTATACTCTCCTTTTTAAATATATGATAAAGTGTATAAAACATGGCAAAATCCGTATCATATGCCGTATCAACCTCGACCAATATCATCCAGAGGGCCTTTAGGCCCTCTGGATGATATTGGTATCTCGGGATGATATGGCATATGATACGGATTTTGCCATGTATTATTCTCTATATTCTGTATTCTATACAAATTTTGAGAATCAAAAAAGAAAATTGCCATAATTTCCTTTCACTTTCAGTTTCATACATTACTCCCAGTTTTTCCAATTGACAATTTTTTTTCAAGTTTATTTCGGAAGCCGTAAAAGATATAGGAAATCCATCCATACTGAAAGTTCTTAAAACTATCAATTCAAGAAAAAGCACATCAAAATTGGATGAATAATAAAAAGTCAGTATACCTTTCAAATGTGAGAAATTCAGTCTGAATGTTGGTCCCGTTTAGACCCCTTATCGAAATAAAAAGCTTTTTAAGGCACATCAATAACTCATCAGATTTTGCCCCTTTACACCTATTATGTCAAAAACAGTAATACATTTGTAGTTCCATGTATAATAATTAGCGTGTTTCTGAAAAGGATTTTCTTAAGGAAAGCATTAAGAAAATCTTATAAAAAAAACAAATGAACAATAAATGTATACCAATATAGGAACACGCCTTTTTGACACGGTCTAATGTTTCTTTTGTGTACGTCTGATCAACAACAAACAAAAAACTTTGTAGGGGGACCATCCAACGAACATTCCTACCAAGTTTGGTTCTAATTGGCCCAGTGGTTTCAGAGAATAAGAGTTGAATGTAAAAGTTTACGCACCACGATGCCAACGACGGACGAGTCGACAAGTGATGGCAATACATCACATATCCCTTTGCCTTTGAATCGGGTGAGCTAAAAGAGAAGGCTTCCAATGCACATCTGAGGTATATTTGGACGTGGGACTACCTAATGTTTTCTCCGCCATATGATTTATTAAATTGCAGACGACACAGAGGCCAGTAATCAATCATCTCAAGAAATCACCCAAAGCCATATGCATTTGTGATTGATTGATTGATTGATTGATTGATTGATTGATTGATTGATTGATTGATTGATTGTGCTTAACACCACTTTCAGCAATATTTTAGCTATATCATGGCGACCAATTTTAGTGGTGGAAGAAGTCGGAGTACACGGGGAGAACCACCGACCATGAGCAAGCAACTGGTAAATTTTATCAATTGTGGCTGCGAGTTGAGTGCACCCTTTTTGTAATTTGCAAAGCCGGGCGCGAACCCACGCCGTATTGGTGATAGGTTTGTATGAGTTGTTAGGTAATCCAGCTACCGTAATCGTCTCCGCTGTAATTGTGGAGATGGACCACAGGCACTCGACGTTCAATGAATAAAATGTAGGGTCAATATGGAAAAAAAAAATAGTGTCATTGTTCTATAATTCAATGAATAAAATGTAGGGTCAATACGGAAAAAAATAGTGTCAGTGTTCTATAATAAGAATAAGAATAAGAATATGTATTATTCCAATCAATGGGCCCACAATATAGGAAAACAAATTGCATACATTGATTATTGTCATTGGAGGCAATTATACTTATAATATTATATAACAGTGACTTGTGGATCCATGATTTCAAGTTAGGGGGCGCACTTAAAATAATGGCGCCGAGCGGATTTGGGGTATTTCGTGTGAGAAATCGATTATACGATTTAACGCAAAAAAATATTATTTTTTCCAATTTTAGGGGGGGGGGGG
>MJUT01000267.1:0-11482 GCA_002080005.1 Gigantidas platifrons
TAAAGTGACCAGCATTTCAGCTATCTTTATGACGATAACAATGTCCACCCGCGGGTATTAGTGGGGTTCGTGTTACTCGATCTTCAGTTTTATGTGTATGTTTTGTAGATCGGTCTTTGTTGTTTTTTTTCCTTTTTCTTTTGGTCATTGTGTTTTCTGTCCTTTTCCTAATTACGGATTCTGATTACCCCTTTGGTATCGTCAAACAATTCTTACACATAATGAATCATGTAGAAGAAGGTGGTACTGAGGTGAGCTGAGGAATGGATGTACTCACTAACGACAGCCATCAAACTTGATAATTAAGATCGTGGCATCACCAAACACGAACGTCATTTTCCTTCCATCTGTAAGGCAAGTAGAGTATTTGATTCTTTTCACACTAGTTGTAGACGACTTTTCAGAAGTTAGTACCACGATGAGGCAAACACCTTTATCATATTTTTATTCCTGAGGGTGTACTATGGATTAAAGAGTGTGGTATGTAATGCGAATATTCGTAAAGTGGATATTAAATCCGTATTTACAACAAGAAATACATTTCACGCTCTAATCTAATATATCTTTGTCTTAGTTCATATATCGTGACAGTTCCAAAGGTTATCAGATCAGGTTCAAGAGCAAATATTTGTGTAAATATTCTGCGGAGAAGAACAGGCTCATCAACTATTACAGCGTCTTTAATGACATTTGAAAACAAGACAGTTTCCACAGCAACAAGACGTGTACGTCCAAGTAAGTAATATGTAAAATTGGTATCATATTTTAAAATTCTCCGAGGGGCCGTCATGGCCGTGATCGTATGGTAGTTGGATTTACAGAGTTTGGTATGTAATGAGAATATTCGTAAAGTGGATATTAAATTCGTAAAGTGGATATTAAATCTATGTAATCTGTGCCTATCACCACTGACGGCGTGTGTTGGACTCCCACTCAGGGCGAGGAGTACAACATTATGTGATACAGTTTGTCAGTGACTTTCGCCATGTCGGTGGTTTTCTCCGGTTCCGTCGGTTTCCTCCACCAATAAATTTGACCACCACGATATCACTGAAATATTGTTGAAAGTGGCGTTAAGCACCATAAAACCAACCCACCAATTAAAATTCTCCTCATTCTTTACTTGATAACACATAAAACACCAATAAGCGACTTTTGCAAGCAATTACGTTCTTCATTTTGTCCAACAAAATATTGTTGTAATACAAAACGACATGAAACAATGACTACAAATTGAAGTAGCCAGACTTTTATACCCATATGTGTTTTTTTAATCTTTTACATTTATACCTTATGCATACATTATATACATTCACAGTGTAAGGAGTAATGCAGGATGTGTATTGTTTCTTTCTTTATTCAGTTATTAAGATGAAGATTTAACATAGGATACAACTACAACACAAAAACAAAAAACATACTATTTGCACGTATTATTATATATGTAAACATTTACTTCATATCAATAAAAAGATTAAACATGTTTTATTATGTATGATTCATGAACATCTTTATATTGAACATATACTTGATCCATGGGCCTATATATAACAACATACAATATTCATTCTTAATACATAGAGTGAGTGAGTGAGTGAGTGAGTGAGTGAGTGATTATTGTTTAACGCCAAATGAGCAATTTCTTCAACATTCAATGAAATGACGAGTATGTCCTTTTGTTCTAGACCAACACGCTGAGTTTGATCTTTATAGTGCTAGCTCAATGAAGCAACAGTCCGCGTGTAGACATGTCGCTTTCACTCGGACACATAATTCTGATTCTGAGCCGACCAGTGTTTGCATTTACTCCTTAATGCTGCATGCTTAACGAAGAAGTAACACATATCAATTTTATAGTCTTTGGTTTGACCCGACCAGGACTTGAATCCCTGATCTACCGCACTCGAGGCGAGCACGCCAACCATTGTACCACCGATGCGGTTTCAATACATAGAGGTTTTATCATATGCGAGTAAAACCTGTGTAAACGGAACCCCTTTAGGACTGACAAATTTGTTCAGTTTAGACAGGTATTTGGATTACACAAGTTCAAATTACATAGACATTTAGTAGATAGGACTGTAAAGTCTGTGTGGTTTAGGCAGGTTTACGGTTTACTCAGGGTTCAGTTTAGATAGGTTTCACTGTACAGTGAAACCTGTCAAAGCCGAACCCTGAACAAAAGCAGAATCCTATATCAACTAAATACTTTTATACTCCGTACACAAAAGTTGAAGGATTGGTTTAAACAGGTTTTACTGCACATACATTTTTTATTCAAAATAAAGTTTTTCAAGTTTAAAAAAATTTACAATGATATGGTGTTTAAAATGGCTCGGTACTGATTCTCTAATAACTTTTTGTCACCACAATAAAGGTTACATGAAAAACATTTTACGAAAGTTGTAAAAGTAATAAACATGTATTTTTTGTGGTTTATGCGAAAATGACTAGACACAAATTTCATCCAGTTCCTGCTTCTATTACAAGTTTACAATGTACATGTATTAATTTATCACCTCGTTAAAAACTAGTCGTCCAGGATATATGGAATAGGTAGGGAAATTTCAATCACCCTTGAATTGAAAATATATGCACGTTTTACAAATGTCGCACTCGCTCCGTACTTCATGACTTCAGGATCTCTGTGTCAATGTATGTTTGATGGCGTCATTTAATTGTCCAAATTGAAAGATCAATATCACCTTTTTTCCTCTTAAAATTGTAAATGTTTCATTATTGTTCGACAAAATTAATGAAACAAGTGATGGTACGTGTACAACCAAAATCATATGACTCATTACCTTTTGAAAATTAACAGTGGTTGTTGTCACACTTTTCATATTGTCAATACCTTATTCAAATTTGTTAATTACTCTCTTACAGTATTTAATAAATTTGCAGTCGATTTTAATCTTATACCAATAAGTTAAAAAGACAATAATAGGCTCTTTTATTATGTGTTATAATAGTTGTAGTAATATTTTTTTCATGTTTTCGGGAACCTTCGTGTTTTCCCGAGTGAGGCATAGACGGTAACATACTTTTAAATTCAAACACAAGCTATAAGTACAAGATATTCATTTTTTTGGTAGAATGGAAGAACCTAATTTCTGCCACAAATAATGAAAAAGTAAACAATTAAAACAATTGCTGGAATGTTAATGCAATTTCTTGCGTAGTTTTATCTGTGAGATTTTTATAATTCCATAGTTTCACTGGACAAACAACCTTATAGAAGATATCATTAGGCGCTGCTATCTACTATGTACTATATACCACATCGGTTTTGTAAAGGCCGGCGTGCTCACCTCGAGTGCTATTGTGCGGGTCGATCCCCGTCGAGTCAAACCAAAGACTATAAAATAATGTTTGTTGCTTCTCCTCTAAGAAAGCAGCATTAAGGAGTAAGAGCAAAGACTGGTTGGTTCGAAATCAGATTAATGTATCAGAGAATAGCGACATGTTTACCCGCGAACTGCTTTCGTGAGCTTAGCACTAATAGAATCTAACTTGTGGTCTAGTACAATGGGGATATTATCATCATCTCATTCATTAAAATGTAACTCGCCATGATATAGCTGCAAACACACTCACTCACTCTATTGACTATCTCACATGGAAAAATGTCTATTTATAGAAGAAAATCACATTTCCGCGGAAAATTACAATAAGCAGCATATTTAACCATTTATACATTAATTTATTATCACTTTGTTATTTATAGTATATTTTGTACATTACAGTGACACTACAAGTTCTAAAACTAAAGGTAAATATATTATGTTCGTGTAATACATGATGGCAGTGGTTATAAATGACTTAATCCCTATTAAATAATTATTCTCATAACACCTCGTCCATCTGTGTGAGATAAGCATGACTTTGTAGTGTATATTAGTTACATGGTATGAGTACTGCTGACTAGAAAGACTTCACGGTAACTGTTAAATGAAGAGCAACACTGTACATTATATATCTCTACTTTTAATATTTACCCGAATTTGTGAAAAGATGTTTCTTCCTTGGTTACTTACATCCAATTTATTTTGTATTATTTATTGTCTGGATTTCTGAAATTAGCAATATGTTTTTTTGGTGTAAATATCAATGCTACCAACACCACGATACAGCTGAAATATAGGTAAAGGTGGCGCTAAACACTAATCAATCAATCATTTATTCAGCCAATGCTACCAATGCTACTAATTGAATATATATTGGAGATCTTGGTAATATTATTATTATTATTATTATTATTATTATTATTATTATTACTACACTTATGTGAAGGAATAGCAATGTATTATGCTTTCAATGTCACAAAGAATAAATAACTACCATACGATCACGACCACCCTGCGACTTATTGAATATCTAATTGATGACTTCATGAATTTAAGGTTCCACAGGATGCAAAGGCATCTGATAATTACAAGATACAGGTATCAGGGTCTGGAGGAATATCTTTACGTAAGACTGCTCGTAAAGTCAGAGTAACCAGCAAGGCAACGTCACTGTTTATACAAACTGACAGACCTGTATATAAACCTGGAGACCTGGGTAATATTATTATTATTGCTACACTTAAGTTATATTGAAAGAATGAAATGTAGTATGCCTTCTCCTCTGTGTCACAAAGAATAACTATATTATGTATAAAGTTCAAGATTAGGACTCGATATCCTTTACAACAACCCTGAATACCGCGCAATATTTGAAGTTCGGCATTTTACACACAAGTATAATCATTTGCAGGATCGCATTATTTCACAGAGAGGGGAGGCTTTGGACCATAAACCTAACTTAACTCCGACACTTTACACTTAATTTGACAGAGAGGGGATGCTTTGGACCATAAACCTAGCTTAACTCCGACACTTTTCACTGCAGTAACAAGCCAGGAGAGTTAGTGGACATGGTAATGCTTGTTAGAGCCAGCATATCGATGGGTTTTCGATTTTCAGATAAAAAATTGGAACTGTTCTGACATTGCGATATGTTCCGGTTTTTTTTCTTCATTTTTGTAAATTTATTTTCCAAAAATTGTAGACACAACACAATTCTCTTCAATTAATAATTTCGTAATTTATTGATATTCTAGTATGGCTAATTCATTTCAATTTGTCAAAAACAAAATTCTGAACTTCCCTAAGACATTTATTTGGGGAAAAAATCAATCACACTTTCAAATTATTTGTGATAGTTAATATTGTGCAATTGACTAGTCTAAAAAAAAAAATACGCAACAAATGCATATACATCAGGAGTGGGAGCATATATTTCAAATTGGTTCCATTTTCTGCTTCATACATGGCACCCATCGTGAAGTCTCAATCCCTGATAAAAAGCTTTAAGATAGGAGGAAAAACACGGCAATATCAAACAATTCGTGATGACAAGAAGATTTTGATATCAAACTTTTATATTTGTTTCTGTTAAGATAATGATTTAGATTACAATTTGTATTTAAGAAATACTTATAGTTAATATACACTCCGACAAAAGTTAAGCACCACCCTATATTTTTATCGATATATTTTTTTACATCAATACTTTTAAACAATAAAATAGATATCACCATTTTTCTTACACTTCTTAAAAGACTACACCAAGGGCTCTAAAATTACCAATCTACGAAGTATGTATCATCCTGAAAGACGTGACTATGACGTGGCAAAAATGGAGTTCAAAACAGGCGCTGGAAAAACGTAAAACCAGTTTGTCTTTGATGGAAGTTTTTAACATTGCATTAAAATGCAGAGTCTTCAGATTTTAAGAACTTTTAAATGCATCTATTGTGCGTATGTGTAAGGCATAAAAATAAATAACGAGTATATCCACCGCGTTTATTGTGAAGTTCTGTAACACGCCTCGTCATGCTTCGCACAAGACGCCTAAGCCGTTCTTGGGGGAACTGTTGCCACCCCTGTAAGATAGCAGTTCTTAATTCGTCAATATTTTGACATTTTGGATTGCGTTGGTTAATTTTTCGGTCAATAAAGTCCCTTACATTCTCTATAGGGTTCATGTTGGGCGACATCGCAGGCCATGGAATTGTCTGAACAGCCTCTTGCGTTAAAAAATGTTGTACAATTCGGGATCTATGTAGCCTAGCGTTGTCGTCCATGAACATTAGCCTGTCAGCCAACGCATGATTGTCGAAATGGGGGACTACGCGTGGAGCGATCACATTGTCACGGTATTTTTAGCCTGTCAGATTACCATGAAGAATGTTCAAGTCCAACTTTCGGTCAAAGGAAAAACAACCCCAGACTGTTACACCCCCACCCCCAAAAGCAGTTGTGCCCAAAATGTGGTTGTCCTGAAATGAAGTGTTTCGTTGGCGCCAAACCCTTGCACGACCGTCGGTAGGGCGTAGCAAAAAACGACTTTCATCAGACCAGTGGACCCGTCTCCATGTGCGAATAGTCCACCCCAAATGATCATGTGAACAGTCAAATCGAGCATGGCGATGACGTAATGTCAACTGTGGACGTTTTATGGGTCGTCGCGCTCGCATTTCCTGATGGTGGAGACGTCTGATTACAGTGCGTGTGATAATGTGGCCTCCAAACGCTAATTTACCACGAAGTGCACCAGCTGTACTGAACCGCCGTTGTCGCGCCCGTCTGGATATGAGCCGGTCCTCTCTCAGCGTCGTTTTGTGAGGTCTACCTGCACGTGGACGGTCAGTAACATTCCCCATTTGACGAAAACGCTGCATCAGTCGTACAATGATGGAATGGTTAACCCTTAAGTGGTCTGCCACCCTTCTATGGCTAAAACCACCGTTATGTATGCCAACAGCTAGCCGCCTTTCTGGTATGGTTAATTTTCGCCGCACCATACCAAACCAATAGAAAATGAAACTTAAAACTCTACACAAAAAAAAAAATCAGCTTTCGTTCGCAAACACAAATGTTGAAAAGTACACGTGGCACTTTACACACCCTGTCATATACACATAAATAAAAATTGATCAATAACCTACTTCACAGGTAAGTAAGTATGTGTGTACAGGTAACGAAAACAGCAAACCGATTTGAAATAAGTTCATTATTAGAAAAGATATTATTGAAACAAGTAAGTTGGTGCTTAACTTTTGTCGGACTGTATATATTGATTTTACTCGGAAATACAACAAGACATTTAGAAATGTTTTTGCATTGCGTTACTTGAATTATGTATTGTGTAAATTGATGATATAATACTTCAAAGTTTTCTTTCAATAATGACACAACATAATTCTTCTGAATGCAATAGTATCAATATGTGATTTTATGTGTTATTTCAGTTAGATTCAGAGTGTTTGGTATTCATCCAAATCTCCTAAGTGTGAAGGAGCCGTTAGACATTGTAATATACGTAAGTCAAATATATATATATATATATATATATTGCAAAAATATCTAGTTTAATTTTATGTAAATAAATTATGTGCAAGATTTTGTCCGCGGATATTGTAACATTGATACACTACAAGAGAAACAATATGATCATTATTCATTTTAACATTTTCACTCGTTAGAAAATGTTTACTGAACAATTTCCGATTTAAGTAAATGCACAGATATATAGCCTGCTAAATATGTATGCTTTTGCAGCACCCATGTATAATTTTATAGGATTTTTGTAAGTTACATATCAGTTTATTTTACTTCTGTAGACGAGAAGTTTCAAAACGTGCAAAATAAATGTAATTCAACTAAAACAAGTCGCCAATTTGATTGCAGATATATAAATATGTTAACATTGTTTTATATGTTAATATTGTTTTATCTCTGAATTATCAGGACCCGAATAGTAACAGAATTGAACAGTTTCTTGGTGTAAAACCTGCCTACGGTGTGTTCGCTGGAGATTTACAATTATCACATGTAACTACACATGGATTTTGGAGAATAGTGGTCAAACAATTGGTGAGTTGAAACCACTTATGATTACCATTACTATACAAGGGTAACACGTTCATCGATTAGAGTCATGCAGTAGACGAGAGATGCTTACCACTGCAAAACCATGGATCTTGTCCCAATGGTTTCTTCTTGAAATTTTTGGGACATGGGATTATTGTGCCTGAAATATAGATTGATATTCAGAAGAGTTTGAAGATACAAAGGAGTAATCAGAATCCGTAAATCGAAGAAGGACAGACAACACAATGACAAAAAAAAAAGAACTAACAACGATCTACAAGACATTACACATAAAACTAAAGATCGGGTAACACGAACCGCACTAAGAAACGAGGAGGAACTCTGTTACGATCACAATCTAAACACATTCTCCCTTTTACTTTTACTTATTAGTTTCCTACTGTATTTGTATATTGATATCATTTTTTAAAAATTCAATTCTGGTATCTGATTCGGTTGTGCAATACAGTAACATCCTCCGTCCATGAAGCAAACCTGAGATACTTTGTATTTCGAAGACCTTTGTCTGATACCTGGTTTGTTGGGAGAGTTCATTTTGTCATATATTTAGTTCCTTTGGTTTAAATTGGCAGAATTGACAAATATCCACAAGTATAGTAGATCTACAATAATTATTCCAGCACGTATTTTTATAATGGAGACCGATTTAAATACATTTTCTGGCTTGTTTTTTAATACCACTGGACACTGTAATTATAATACCGCATCTGTGGAATAATGGTCATCGTGCTAGTATCCAGTACAATAGATCCTGGGTTCGAGTTCCAGTCGGGTCAATCAAAAGACTATGAAAATGATATTTACTGATTTTCCTATAAATACTGGGCATTAAGGAGTACGAGCAAAGACTGGTTGTCTCGTGGAGCGATATATCTACCCGCGGACTGTTGTTCAGTGAGTTGCCACTATGAAAACTTATCTTAACGTTTGGTCTAGTAGAAAACGGACATCATCAATGAAATATAACATGTTCTCTCCTTCATATAGCTGCAATATGCCCACTTAGTCTTTATGTTAAAGGACAATTACTCACCCAATTACTGTAATTATATGTATTTGAATAATTATATGCTGGAATTCCAGAAATAAAAATATTGTATAGACCAAACTAACGTGTATTTATTAATATTTTTATTCAAATTTTGAACTGTAATGTTCTTTAAACATATCTCGAAATATCCAAACATACGTTTTCAGTTGAAAAGTGACACTCAACTGGTTTTCATTTTTTCAGCAATAAACGCTGAATATCTTATGGCGTTTTTTTTATTTTTTTTATTGTAAATAGGGTAGAACAAGTTAGATCAACACGATATGTTTTGAAGCCTGTTTGAACTAGTTTTGTACAATAAATATATATTCTTTCTTTGGTATCATATACTGCATTTCTTTGCATTAATGGGTTGCATTTACTTTGCAGAGAGAAACAATTTCCAAAACTTTTAAAGTGAAAGAATATGGTAAGACAATAATTTATATACATCTTACATCTGGTCATTCACATGTCTGTTTCTTATACCTGTCGTAACATTTTTTCCATCAAGGCTAACATTGAACGCTTAAATGTTTTTAAAAAGGTTGTATTTAAATAAATGCATAATTGTAATTGCTCTCAAACACTTTTAAGTTATTTGGCTTTCCACATCTATCGATTGTGAGCGCACCTGATGAAGGTTATTTCAGAAACGCGTCGTGCAAACTAAATTTGATATCAACGTTTGCAATGACGGCTGTCAGTGAGACACAACCATTGCAGTCGGGCTATATCTTGAAAGAAAATGAAAGAACAACAGTGATGGTCGACAATATCAACAACATATTATTTAAAGTAGGAACATCCAACAATATTGCTAAAGCGAAAATTGTGGTGAAAATGAATAAACATAGCAATTCGTTTGAAAAAAATTCGTACAGTACCCACGTATGAATGCGAACGCAGCGTAACCATAGTAGCCAAGCTTAAAGACAACATCAGAGTACATTATTTTAAAGACGAACACATATTAGTTTGAAGAGAAACGCAGAGTTCCCTACTCCGAAGACGAACCCGCAGTGCCCAGGTCTAAAGAAAAAGAGTACCCAAACATGAATACGAACCCATAATATCAAATTCCGAAGACGAACGACGAGTACCTATGTCTGACAATGAACGCATACTATTCAGGTATGAAGACGATAGCAGAGTACCAAATCGTGAATACGACCCCATAGTAACCAAGTCTCAATATAAAGACAAAGTACACAATTTTGAAGAGGAACCCATATTCGAACGTGGAGTACATTATCAGTTTTCTACGTGTCTACTCTTCGGCATTTAGATTGTACCACACTGCAGCACTTCTGTAGAGCCTGAGGCGAGGACTAAGGTTGTACAATAATGCTGAATGGTCGAACAATCAAGGAGTATATAGATTTATTTATAAAATGCATGACAAAGTATATTCTAGAATGGGTTACAGAGATATGAATATTGTTTGAGTGGATGTATTGATTATCACATAAACAGACATATATCGTGTAGGGACGAAAAAGGTTGCCCTGTATGCAATCACCAACTAGCACTTATAAGACGACGTTCTTCTGGTCTACAAAGTTGAGAAGTATATCAGATATGCTTCTAAAAAAACAAAGACATAGTAGGTACAATATGGCGTTGGAAATATTTCATTATGTGTGAATATGATGATCATAACGCTGACAAACATACAGACAGACATATATAGTCACCAACATTGTTACTCGTTAGGGTTCTTCTACAGCCAAGGGACATTGTGTTCTGTTAACACAATATAGCAATTTACATTCAATCCGATGGACGTTTGTTGTTTGCCGGTCCTTCACGGCCATACAACAAGAGCATCACCCCATATCTCTTTCCATGGCATTACATCAATACTAATTATTTGTTTTCACGGTTCTACTCTACATTTTCAGTGTTGTCCAAGTTTGAAGTGAATGTGATTGTGCTATAATTGTCAGAGTTGCCCAAGTTTGAAGTGAATGTGATTGTGCTATAATTTTCAGTGTTGCCCAAGTTTCATGTGAATGTGATTGTACCATCTATGCAGCTTACAACAGACCAGTACTTTACTTTTACAGTAACTGCGATGTAAGTTTGTTTATCTGTGTTTTTCTAACTCAACAAAATCTCCAAATGTCGAAGCTCTTTTTAAATTTATAAATGAACTTTCCTGTGTAAAGTAATTTCTCACCTTGATCGGTATTCAATCAGTGTAAATTACAATCGAATCTTGATATCGATAAATCGTGCATAACTCGAAGTAATAATATTGTCCTTTCATACCGTTATCTAAATTTCCCAGATAGCTCGAATAATCGGCTTATTCCAAATAGAAATCTAGGTCGTGTGAGTTCGATACAACGAAGTTCAAGTTCATTAGAGATTGATGAATGTTTGTAAATAAAATAGTTTTAATGCAATATAGAATAACGTAAATACGTTTTGAGCATTAAAACATTGCGATTGAAATATATTTGTAAATCAAAATCAGCATCACGAGGCAACATTCTTTCGCAACTGA
>MJUT01000267.1:29375-57049 GCA_002080005.1 Gigantidas platifrons
AATTGTGCACAATCACTAAGGGGAGAAAGGTTTGAAGATATTTAAAGGTGTGATCAGAAGCCGCAAACCATATGACAAACACTACAATGGCAGTAAGAAAAAGGGCAAAAAGATTACTAAATAATACTACAAAGAAAACATTTTAGCAACACAAACCTCACTAAAGGGGTGAACTCGTGTTCTCCATAAGGGTATGCATTTCCTGCTCATCTAGTGGCACCGTCGTGCTATTCTTGTTACAAATCGCGTGAAGCGTCATGAATAGAAAAGAAGTTCGAGAAGCGGAATATATTCGCGCTGAGACGAACCTATGTACGAAAGTTAACTTTCGATTGTCAGAAGGAAGCATTATAGATTGTAACGGGTCCACAACGACCACTCGACTTAAGCTGCTGCTTATTCGGAACTGTTGTGTGCTGTGTTTGTAGAAGGAGCAAGTCTTACCCCAAATACGAGGTGCTCATTTACGCCACGTTTTAATGGTGAGTTGTGTATTTGGATCATTTCGCATAACCGAGGACGTCTCGTAGGAGAGGACGTACCCATATGTTCATTGGGAGATAATACAACACGTGTAAACCATTACGTAAAACTACATTGTCTATTTATACTTGCGAGCTCTCTTCTATGTAATAATATCTTACATTGTCTTTCTTTTGACGTGTTTCAATAAGTCACTATCATTTGTAGGTTGACAGCATTTGTGGTTAAGTCGTTTGCCCAAGCTGCAGATTTTACGTACATCGATCCTCGAGTTATGAAACGTTCCATAGAATATCTATTAAAACAGCAAATAAAAACTACAGGAGAATTCGCTGAACTTGGCATCGTTCGTCATAAAGCAATGCAGGTATGTTTATATGTTTATAGTAATAGTAAAATGATCATTTGGTATTAGAAATGTCAAACTAACTTTTAATATGGTCTCAGAATATTACATTGAGGATGACGGAAATTGATTGTGCATGAATGCATGTCACACTGTCGGCGAACGCCCTTAATTGGTCTACGAATGCCATTCACGATAGAGAGCGGCTCGATCTTATTTCGTTACCAAGAACCCCTTCATGATAACAAGACAAAAGTAAAATAAATATATTTTATAAAGCATACCAGAGCAAATAATAGAAATGAATGTTTAATACTTTATGTTCATTAGCTTCCCGCTTTAGCTCTCCCGGGCAAAGGTCATGCAACAATTGGTCATCAGTTTGCGTCCCTTTCGTCGTATGGTGGTTGCAACTACAATTGAATATTCTCCACGTCTTCTCGAAATATAATATTTAACTGGCTGAAATATGAAAAACTCGAACGTTAAGGTGACAGTGATATTGTGTAACCCTATAATAGGTTCCTGGTATCATTTCTTTGATTATCCAATATGGTAAAGTAAGAGACAAGCGTCTAATATAATTGGCTGAACACGGTAAAATATCAGACCATTTAAAATCGTGATTACATTACTTTTAAAAAATTGTTGTTTGGATCCCATTAACGAGTTTAACACCGCCACATTTTTTTTCATGTTTCAAGCCTGGGCCTATATTTTCAAAGTGATATGTCATTGTCATGTTTGTGTTCAGTGAGTGATGGTGATTGGTTATTGTTCGTTTTGATGATATTGGCGACATTGTTGTCCATCACTGTTTATATTTTCTTTTCATAATTATGTGAATTACATCATTATATCCAATATGGTTGTCACGGAAAATTAGTTTTCCTTTGCTTTCTCTAGTAAATCCACGGGGCTTTTTGACCTGGAACTGATCAACTTTACTTTTGCTTTACAAAACTAGGTGAGCTATGGCAAATACGATGGAGGCAGACTCAAATTGATTAAACATATTCTTTCATAGAGTTGTACTCTATGTGGAAAGAATATTCTGTTTTCAGAATATCGTAATAGTATGAAGTCAGGAAGAATATCATGTTTTCAGAATATCGTAATAACATGAAGTCAGGAAGAATGTCATGTTTTCAGAATATCGCAATAATATGAAACCAGGAAGAATATCATGTTTCAGACTATCGTAATAATATGAAGTCAGGAAGAATGTCATGTTTTCAGAATATCATAATAATATGAAGTCAGGAAGAATATGATTTTTTTTCAGAATATTATAATAATATGAAGTAAGGAAGAATATAATCTTTTCAGAATATCGTAACAATATGAAATCAGGAAGAATATTATGTTTTCAGATTATTGTAATAATATGAAGTCAGGAAGAATATAATGTTTTCAGAATATCGTAATAATATGAAGTTATGACGAATATCATGTTTTCATAATATCGTAATAATTTGAAGTCAGGAAGAATATTATGTTTTCAGAATATCGTAATAATATGAAGTCAGGAAGAATATCACGTTTTCAGAATATCGTAATAATATAAAGTCGGGAAGAATATCATGTTTCAGAATATCGTAATAATATAAAGCCAGGAAGAATATCATGTTTTCAGAATATCTTAATAATATAAAGTCGGGAAGAATATCATGTTTCAGAATATCGTAATGATATGAAGTCAGGAAGAATATTATGTTTTCAGAATATCGTAATAACGTAAAGTCAGGACGAATATCATGTTTTCAGAATATCGTAATAATTTGAAGTCAGGAAGAATATAATGTTTTCAGAATATCGTAATAATATGAAATCAGGAAGAACATTATGTTTTCAGAATATCGTAATAATATAAAGTCTTGAAGAATATTGTTTTCAGAATATCGTAATAATATAAAGTCGGGAAGAATATTATGTTTTCAGAATATTGTAATAATATAAAGTCAGGAAGAATATCATATTTTCATAATATCGTAATAATTTGAAGTCAGGAAGAATATTATGTGTTCAGAATATCATAATAATATGAAGTCAGGAAGAATATCATACTTTCGGAATATTGTAATAATATAAAGTCAGGAAGAATATTATGTTTTCAGAATATCGTAATGATATGAAGTCAGGAAGAATATTATGTTTCCAGAATATCGTAATAATATGAAATCAGGAAGAATATTATGTGTTCAGAATATCGTAATAACATAAAGTCAGGACGAATATCATGTTTTCAGAATATCGTAATAATTTGAAGTCAGGAAGAATATTATGTTTTCAGAATATCGTAATAATATGAAGTCAGGAAGAACATCATGTTTTCAGGATATCGTGATAATATAAAGTCGGGAAGAATATTGTTTTCAGAATATCGTAATAATATAAAGTCGGGAAGAATATTATGTTTTCAGAATATCGCAATAATTTGAAGTCAGGAAGAATATTATGTTTTCAGAATGTCGTTATAATTTGAAGTCAGGAAGAATATCATGTTGTGTCAAATTCACCCATATTTGGCAAACAATCACAATAAACACATATATGCATTTTACCGTGCAGACTGTCTAGAGCCGGCGTTTAATATTTATTATAAGTTACATAAATAATATATATTTGTCAACAAAACATACACAACTATATATTTTCAAATCAATACTAATCCCCCAAAAAGTATTTTATTGATATATATATACCCATCATCAACGAAATCTCGCCGCCCAGGAAAACCCATATATACAAAAAAAATGTATTGGAAACCTGTATTAACGGAGCAATGCAAGACCCGTCTCTAGGTATTGATGCCGAACTTCATCAAATTATCAATAAATAATAATTCATTTAATACAAATCAGAACTGTGATTTTGACTTAACTAAGTCTGCGGCTAGAATGAAATATCCCGAGCTAATTCATTTCACGAAAGCATGCCCCGCCAATACCTAATTAACATATCAAAAACTTTAAATAACACCTGATATCTATCCAGGTATACTCGATTGGCCCGCAATCAATACCTCCAAAACATTACAGTTACTTTCAGACAATATTTTTCCGCTATACTTCGAAACGCGGAAAAAATTATGTCTCAAATTCGCCCATATTTGGCAAACAATCACAATAAACACATATATGCATTTTGCCGTCCAGACTGTCTAGAAATAACAAAGAAGGGACATGTGCGCCACTAAAGGAAAAAATAATACATAAATAAATCATAATAAAAGATTATAATTAAAGCCCTAGAAGTTTAGTTACATCTAACCTATGTTCTAATGAATCTGCAATGTAGCCATCCTTGGCCGAGTCACTTTTCCAACGATCATGTCGTTTCCAACAACGTTCATTTACGTCTGAATTATCCGCTACTCTAGCACCCCCTGCTCTAAGAGAATGTAAACCTATATTGGAGCTAATTATTACTTCTTTTAATCTAGAAATAATGCATTCTCTTGCCCTAGTATAACTAAGCGGTTTGTTTTTATATATTAAAGAACATCTATGTTTTGATCTGAATATTGGCTTAAACAAAAAATGTTCGGACATAGAATTAGAATCTGCTAAAAGAAAATATTGCTTTAACAAATTAAAAGGACATGCAAAAAACTGTCCTTTAGAAATAACAATTTCATTACCCAGCCTATATTGGTCGGTTTTGCTTTTTAAAATTTTGATCTGCAAATGATCATCTTTAAAAATAACATCTTTACAACGAATAGAACTAATCTCATCGTAACGCAAAAAAACAGAAAACCACAAAGTTATCATAGATAAATTTCTTACGACAGTTAAATCATTAGAATCTTTATATTTTGTACAAAGTTTAATTAAAGATTATGTTGTAACGTGATCTTTCTTCGATTTCGGTTGAAGAGGTTGGCGTTTTGCGGTTTCTACCAAATTATGTACAAACGAATTATCAGTTGGATCTTGAAATCCCTGTAAATTGAGTGCCCATTTTATACCATATACTGCGGATTGTATTATACTACACGACGATCCATTGTCTAATAAATGCGTTAAATACAGTGCGACGTGAATTGAAGTAGCAGGTACAGCTGTTCCTCCCTCTAAGTTATAAAACGTTCCAATCTTTTGAACGCGCTAAAATATTTACTGTTAGTATTTTCACTCCGCGATTTTAGTAAATACATCTCCATCCTCTCACCAAGTTGTGTAAATTTTGTCGACTCTGTTCCTCCGTTCTGTATCTCCTTCTGAATCGAATATCTCAAACCGATACCTGTTAAAAAATATCAACAAATAAAATCGAAGTTTTAAAGCTATCATGCTAAAATCCGATTGGGTTTTCCCGAAAATTCCATTTCTACCTCTTCCTCGTTTAATAATTTGAGAGGACATATTTTTACTGTCTACTACAAATTTTTCAAATGTGCATACTCCTGCAATATTTTTATATATGAGTGGCCAATATGGCGCTGATTTCCAATAAGGAATTATAACTGTTCCGTTAGCTGTTTCTTGTTTCATCTTTTGTATGGATTTTTGAGCTACCGACGGTGGAGGAACAACCCAGTTATTTTCCTGTCCCCAATGCTGATCAAATGCATTTATACCTGTCGTACCTGGACACCAATATTTGGAATTGAATACCTTACATTTTGTATTATAATCTGATGCGAACCTGTCAATTGTGTGTGGAACCCAGCCATTGTTTAATTTTGTAAAAGCATCTTCATCTATTTCCCAAATCATCACAATCTGTACTCTTACTGATTTTGTCAGCTTTGACATTTTCTTCTCTAGGTACCCATTGTGGTAATAATACAATATTGTGTAATGTACATACATTTGCTATTTTAATTGAAATCTGCTGTAAATCTATCTTTCTACTTCCCTTGTTTAGAATGTGTAATATATTTTGATTGTGTACCATTTTACTTTTTGACCTTGTAATATGTCTAATAAAGATAACAGTACTCTATACACTGTCCCCAATTCTCCCCATGTATAATTCTGAATACTTTCTACAGAGTTCCATCTACCCATGACTGCATTATCTATAAAATTAATAACATAGCCTCCATATCCAGTACCTTAGGCATCACTATACACTATACTAGAGTATTGTTCAATAATACTCAAATCTCTGCAATTCAGTATGGCTGTATTTTCCTTCCAGAAAATAATCTCATCGACCGTTTTACTGTTTACAATAACAGGAGCATCCCAACCTGCTCCAGCCAATAAACAATCATATAAACTTCTAGTACGCAATCGTACTACAGGGTCCATTACCTCTTGCATTGAAATAATTTGCCCAACAACAGATGCTAATCATCTGGCACTAATCATAGCTTTGTTTCTCCTAATTTTATGAAAGATTACTTCTAAAGTATTCATTAATTTTGTAATTCTTCTCTCTGTTACATACACAACACCTTGTGCAATGTTCCATTCTAGACCTAACCAAGTAACATTTTGACTTGGTAACCAATTACATTTGTCTTCTGCAATAAGAAAACCTGCAGATTTCAAAACATTTTGAACCGTTATACTAGTTAAATGAGCTCTACCTATATCACTGGCTCCGCCCATACCGTCATTTAGATACATGATAACCTTAAAACCTTGATTTCTCAAATATTTTATTACACACCTTACGAATTTAGTAAAAATGTAACTAGCTGTACTAATTCCGAATGGTAAACAGTTAAAAACATAATACTTTATCTTATTTTCTCTTTTGTAGTACCAACTGAAACCTAAATAAGTTTTATGGTCTTCAAAAATTTGAAGATGGTGACAAGCTGATCTTAAGTCGTATGTGAATAAAAGATCCCCCTTTTTGATATGCCTGCAATCTAGTACTAATCTTAACTTGTTTCCATTTTCTGCTACTGTTAAAGGATTAACAACTTTTGGCAATACATGTACTTCTGTTATACATCCAATATGGTTCAGTTTTGAAATCAATGATTCTACAAATTCAGAATGATCTAATGCAGATTTATTATTGTTTAAAATACATTCTTCAGGTTCATTGAGAAAAGGTATCTTGTAACCATCTTTAATGATACCAAGTACGTGATCATTTGCTTTTATTGATTGCCAATAATCGTAAGCTCTTTTCAATCTACCTATTGGAGATTCGTTACGATTCACCTGATTTGAACTTTGTTCCTTTGTGACAAAGCACCAGACTGGTGGTCAATTATCCAGTGTCCAACCACTCCACACTCAAAACATTTTCCTGGTCTATGAATGGGAAGATTTGTACCATTTCCTATGTGGTATCGGTTTGGTGTTTGCAATGAAATGTTACAAAGATATGTTTTTCTGTTTGGTTTTCCTCTCTTGTCTGACTTCATTTTCCTGGCTGCCTTACTCTCAGCTCGAAGAATTATCTTTTCATCTTCAGAATCGTCAGCTAAACTATGAGTTTCATACTCCGTCACTGTCATCCATCCATTTTCTGATTGATCGGCTTATCATACAAGTTTTTGTCTATGTTGTAATAAGTCCAGACCTTCACCAAAAGCTTTTACTGCTTTCTGCTTCTGTTCGTTTGTATCCGGATCATCCCGTAGAAAACCTCTAGCTTCCTTCATTTTGTTAGCAACTTTGGAATTGATTTTGAACTGTTCTTCGTTTCCTTTCCGTTTGAAAACATAATTGTCAGAATTCATCTCTTCTATTTTGGCGAGTTGCGTTTCGGATAATTCTCGTTGATTTTCTTTTACTGAATTTTGAAAAGTATCGAAACTGTTCGTAATATTCTATCCATGTGTTTTAGCATATCTGTTTGAACATTTGTCACTGCTTCTTCTACTCTTTGTGTTATTAAATAATT
Source organism: Gigantidas platifrons (assembly GCA_002080005.1). Taxonomy (NCBI): domain Eukaryota; kingdom Metazoa; phylum Mollusca; class Bivalvia; order Mytilida; family Modiolidae; genus Gigantidas; species Gigantidas platifrons. The sequence continues at coordinate 37,027 of MJUT01000267.1, forward strand.
TATTGCCGGCTCATCCATCTTGACTGAACTAAGTCTGCGGCTAGAATGAAATACCCCGAGCTAATTCATTTCACGAAAGCATGCCCCACCAATACCTAATTAACATATCAAAAACTTTAAATAACACCTGATATCTATCCAGGTATACTCGATTGGCCCGCAATCAATACGCCAAAACATTACAGTTACTTTCAGACAATATTTTTCCGCTATACTTCGAAACGCGAATTTTTTTTTTAATAATATTGTAATAGTTTAAAGTCTTATACATTTGCATACATATTATTTTGTGTTGATGTTGTATCATTTTATAAATCATGTACCATTTACTTTGCAAATTGTGTTGGAAATTGTTTCATTCGGAATATAAAAGATTTAGTTTACTAAATTTGACGGTGTGTATTTTCATTTCAGGGTGGATCAACTTCAAGTAAGAAAAGTTTAGCATCATTTGTATTGATAGCCCTTTTGGAGTCAAAGAATAATAAACAAGTCCCGAAAGAGGTATTAATTACAGTTGAATTTCTTTATTGTGCACAGTATTTAACGATGAAACTCAAAGATAATTTGACTCGTTGCATCACTGAAATATTTAAGAAATAATTCATGGAAGCCATATGTATATATTGTTTTTACCACGGGTAGGCCCTTTATGTGACGAAGTTTTACCCCGAGCGTTAGCGAGGGATAAAAAGCTGACATAGAGGGCCTACCCGTGGTAAAAACAATATATACATATGGCTTCCATGAATTATGTAATAATTTGTAAAATATCGTTATAAATTGTCGATGACGTCATAAATTACAATGGTTGTAGGTATATATTAATTTTACCACGGGTTTGGACTCAACGCGTTTGAAGGACGTCATATTAGAATGAAAAATTAATTGATCCACTATCAGTGTTATTGTATAGCAGTATAGAATGTATTGATATTGATTGAGATCAGGACTTCATTGACAGGTCAATATGTTCCTCTAATTATTTTCAAAATTCTGCTAAAATGAAAAAAAAAAGTTATTACATTATTGATCAACAGTGTACCTCACAGACGAATAATGACATTTCCAAACTCATGGAACATAATATTCTGCTGTGGACATTTGTATTATCGAAAACTAAAAGTAGAAATAGTGTCACATTTTGTCCTGGAGCAATTTGATGTTGTAAATACTTTGTTGGTGAGTTCATGTTGCTCAGCTTTTTAATTTTCTGTGCTGCGTTGTTTGTTTTGTTTGTCATAGTACTCTGTCTTGTGTGCCCAATATTGCCTGTGTCTCTCTCTGGATTCCCCATTCTTTATTGCCCCTGCGGTTTTCTCTAACGTTTATATCGAAATTTTTACCATTATTAATATAGTATAAAATATGAACTTGTCATATGATAAATGAACACTTATTGACCGTTATGTTTCTGTGTCACAAATTACCACTTATATGTTCCACTTGTAGTAAAAACTTCCCAGTACTTTACTTATTCTTGACTTATCACCGGGTTTGTGACTAGATTAATGCGACGGGTTCCACTAGTGGAGCAGGAACTGCTTACCCTTCCGAGGCACCTGTGTTCACCCCCGGTATTTAGTGGGGTTCGGGTTACTCGAACTTTAGTTTCATATGTATGTTTTGTAGATCGGTGTTTGTCCTTTTGTCCTTTTTTCTTTTGGCCATTGTGTTATCTGTTCTTCTTCGATATACGGATTCTGATTACCCCTTTGGTATTTTCAAACTCTTCTTATGTATCGGTATCAAATTTGTGGTATTGTATTACAGATAACAACATGTTATGCTTTTTATTGTTCTTCCAAGTGATCACCATATCATATATTTCCATGTCAAGAACGAATGTACAAACAATAAATGTTGTAAAACTATGGCACTGAGATGGTTCCATGTGCAAAAATTTGAAGTTTTGGTTATTATGTTTAAAACAAAAATATAATGACTAGTTCGATAAAATTTGTCTTCTATTGGATGATCAATGGCTACCGAAAAGAGCAGCTAAGAGTTGTTCAAACAGTTAACGTAATTAAGTGTACCATCTGAATCCTATAACATTAATGCTGCGAAATAAGGAAAGATGAGATGTTCATATTATAAATAGACGCTAATAAAGACTACGATACTTCATATTTCATTACATACTGATACATTATTAAGAGGGAAGGTCTCGGCCCATAACAATACCTTAACCCCGCCACTTCTTATTGAAGTGCCTGTATAAAGTTAGAAAAGTGAGTGGTTATGTATTTGTATGTTATGGATATTGATTTTGTCTCTTTCTACTTCATATTTCATTACGTACAGTATTAAGAGGGAAGGTCTGGGCCTATAACAATACCTTAACCCCGCCACTTCTTATTGAAGTGCTTGTACAAAGTTAGGAAAGTGAGTGGTTATGTATTTGTATGTTATAGGTATTGATTTTGTGATTTTGAATTGTTCAATTGTCATAGTTTTTGTTTTCATTTTGTTATTAAATATCATATTTTAATTCCTAGATAACAGACGATGTGAATAGAGCCATAGATCTGACAACAAAGTACATCAGTGCTGGGGCTCCGCCATCACTAAAAAATCTGTATGAACTCGTAATCGTCTTGTATGCATTAACTCTAGCTAACCACCACTCTGTTAATGGTATACTGTCAGTATTGGAGAAGAAAGCTGTCATTAAAGGTACAGTTGTTTGTATAATATGAAGACATTTCTCTGTGTGAGGTACCATTTTACTTAGTTTTGAGCTTCCTGTAATAAACCACTAATCATAAACCTTATAAAAGATTCTGGAACATCTGGGAATTAAAGAGATTTCGATATTTTCTATCAATGTATTTTATTTTGTTTTTCATAGTAGTTTTTAGAAGAAGATATAAAATTCCATATTGTTGATTTGTAGTCGTGCAACTACTTTTATTTAATAAATTTCAATTAAATATATGATGTTTACAAAAATAAGATTATGAACTGGCTTGAAAAATTAAATTTACACCCTATTCACTACAATTGATGATAACATATTTCATGCGACGAGATCTTTGTCACATTCACTCTTTTAAGTCACCATGAGGTACATTGACGATATTCATCAGCTGATATTTGTGGTTTTTGTAACAAGCTATGTCAATAAAATGTGGCACAAACTGATTGTAAACGTTAAAGGCGCATTAACCTCAGATTGAAAGCTAGAATCATATAACACACTTCTTTATTCCAGATGGTGGTAAATATTGGACTTTACCTTCTACGGAAGCTAATATTATCAAACCATGGAGAAATTGGCGGCCTCCAACAACCAATGCCAGGGCTCTTGATGTAGAAATGACAGCGTATGCATTATCGGTATACAACTTAAAGAAGGATGAATTGAATGGCTTTCAAGTCTTGTTGTGGCTCGGAAGACAAAGAAATGGCAATGGTGGATTCATTTCTACACAGGTGAAACATATTAAATGGATGCAAATATGTCCCCAGTTTATAGTGGTGTTTGTGTGGCTCATTCTTTAGTTTTCTGTGCAATGGTTTGTACATCATTGTTTGTTGTTTTGTCCTATTTCATTTGGCCACTGTATTGCCTGTCCTTCTTCGATTTATGAATTCTGATTAATTCTTTGATATATTTTAACTTTTCTTACGCCTTGTCCATAAATCTGAATATATATCCATTTTCAGTTAATTGTGATTTTGATAAGATTGAAGTTTTGCCAATTATAGAAGTGACTGTGTTAAATAATGATATAGTCATTTTGATCAGATATAAAGAGTAGTTATCCAGAGATATTGCAGAAGGATAAAAACAACAACCCATACAATCAAGTTGAATGGTGAATGTTGATAGTCCTACGTAATGTACATATAGTACAGTGAATATATACAAATCTATTATTGTTATAATTAGTCCAACATTTCTAATTTCCCCCAAATGGTAAATGAGATCGTGTTCAACCATCAGTTCTTTGAGTGTATATACAGTATGTGTGAAATCTTTATATAAATAGTATTTTTTGGCATTACAAATGACTGTTACTTACCACTATATTTTTATTTCTTTTATAGGACACTGTTGTAGCTCTTCAAGCATTAGCAGGAATAGCAGGACAATTGTATAGCCCTACCTTTGATATAGATGTAAATGTCAAAGGACAACAATGGTCTGGGAAAACGTTCAGCGTTAACAACAATAATGCCTTAGTTCTACAGATGGAAGATGTATGTTTTATAATTTACAGTTCCTAATTAGTGTAATTTATTAAAACTAAGTTCAATCTCCCTCAGCCATTGGTGACCTTTGCCCTATTCGGCTACTCTATTTAGCCCTTTCGTTTACTTGCTCCCAAACTTTTAGCTTATTTAGCTTTCCAAACTTTTAACGTATTTAGCTTTCCAATCTTTTAACGTATTCAGCTTTCCAATCTTTTAACTTATTTAGCTTTCCAATCTTTTAACTTATTTAGCTTTCCAATCTTTTAATTTATTTAGCTTTCCAATCTTTTAACTTATTTAGCTTTCCAATCTTTTTTCTCTGCACATACCTGATGCATATTATTACAGAAACGTGTCTTTCGCACTAAATTAGATATACTAGTATACGTTTTTATTACTGAGTATACATTGTAATACGACTAGTATATCCCTCCGGTATGTATAGTCATAACTGGGGATTGATGCGGGTTTAGATATGTTGCATTTTGTCTTGTTCTTGGAATTTCAATATTTTAATAATCGTACTAGTATCTCGTTCAGATATAAATAGTCATGACTTAGATTGGGTGTAATATTGAAAATGTAAGGCTTTCCTATCATTTTGCCAATATGATTACAAATTTGAATATCAGATATAGGGTTGTTGCGTTTAACGCCACTTTCAATAATATTTCAGGTGTGAATAACATATGTAATGATCTTATATATATATATAGTCCGGCAAAAGTTAAGCACCACCTGACTTGTTTCAATAATTTCTTTTCTAATAATGAACTTATTTCAAATCGGTTTGCTGTTTTCGTTACCTATACACACATACTTACATGTGAAACAGGTTATTGATAGATTTGTATTGATGTGTATATGACAGGGTGTGTAGAGTGCCATGTGTACTTTTCAACATGTGTGTTTGCGAACGAAAGCTGATTTTTTTTGTGTAGAGTTTTAAGTTTCATTTTCTATTGGTTTGGTATGATGCGGCAAAAATTAACCATACCAGAAAGGTGGCAAGCTGTTGGCATGCATAACGGTGGTTTTATCCATAGAAGGGTGGCAGACCACTTCAGGGTTAACCATTCCATCATTCCACGACTGATGCAGCGTTTTCGTCAAACGGGGAATGTTACTGACCGTCCACGTGCAGATAGCCCTCGCAAAACGACGCCGCGAGAGGACCGGCTCATATCCAGACGGACGCGGCAACGACCGTTCAGTACAGCTGGTGCACTTCGTGGTAATTTAGCGTTTGGAGGCCACATTAGCACACGCACTGTAATCAGACGCCTCCACCATTAGGGAATGCGAGCGCGACGACCCATAAAAGGTCCACAGTTGACATTACGTCATCGCCATGCTCGATTTGACTGGTCACATGATCATTTGGGGTGGACTATTCGCACATGGAGACGGGTCCACTGGTCTGATGAAAGTCGTTTTTAGTTACGCCCTACCGACGGTCGTGCAAGGGTTTGGCGCCAACGAAACAGTTCATTTCAGGACAACCACATTTTGGGCACAACTGCTTTTGGGGGTGGGGGTGTAACTGTCTGGGGTTGTTTTTCCTTTGACTGTAAGTTGGACTTGTACGTTCTTAATGGTAATCTGACAGGCCAAAAATACCGTTACAATGTGCTCGCTCCACGCGTAGTCCCCCATTGCGACAATCATTCGTTAGCTGACGGGTCAATGTTCATGGACGACAACTGTAGGCCACATAGAGCCCGAATTGTGCAACATTTTTTACAGCAAGAGGCTGTTCAGACAATTCCATGGCCTGCGATGTCGCCAGACATGAACCCTATAGAGCATGTAAGGTACTTTATTGGCCGAAAAATTAACCAACGCAATCCAAAATGTCAAAATATTGACGAATTAAAAACTGCTATCTTACAGGAGTGGCAACAGTTTCCCAAAGAACGGCTTAGGCGTCTTGTGCGAAGCATGACGAGGCGTGTTACAGAACTTCACAATAAACGTGGTGGATATGCTCGTTATTGATTTTTATGCCTTACACATACGCACAATAGATGCATTTAAAAGTTCTTAAAATCTGAAGACTCTGCATTTTAATGCAATGTTAAAGACTTCCATCAAAGACAAACTGGTTTTACGTTTTTCCAGCGCCTGTTTTGAACCCCATTTTTGCCACGTCATAGTCACGTCTTTCAGGATAATAAATACTTCGTAGATTGGTAATTAAGGGTAATAACAAAATTACCGAACACAGAGCAATCTTCCAAAGGGAAATTCAAAACTCATAAATCAATAAAGAGACAAAATCAGTCAACAACCGGGAAACTGGAAAACCGCAATGGTCCTGACTTAGTACAGCATTTCTAAAGAAATGGTAGATTGAATCAGATTTTACGGCGCCAACCTTTCGCTTCCATTACGTTTTAAAGGTTCCCGTTGTCACTAAAACAGCATTTACAACAATACTGGAAAAAACAGGCAAAATAGCAGTCAAACAGTACCAAACTCAGTATCTAATATATCTCGTGAACCATCACCATCAACTATGAGTCCTTTGAAGTATTTTAATAACGACTGTAAATGTCAAAAGCATTATTACGTCACATATTCAGAAAAAATATTTTTGACATTGTAAACCACGTATACCAAATCCTTATTTTTATACATTTTCACTATATGAAAATGTATCTTTTACTATTGTATCTGCAGAGACAGAATATATTTCGACAAGATCTTGATATCGGAATATAAACTTTTTAAGAGATCGAATAAGGCGAATCTTGTTATAGCCCTGGTCCAGTAGCCTGTTTTTCAGACAAAGATGACGCTTCAAGAAATCAGAATAATTGCTACTGGCTCTTGCATAACGAATCAATTGCGAGATGTAAACACCATATGCAGGAGAAGCTGGTATATTGCTGCACATATTAGGAAAATTTATGATTTTAAAATTGAAGTCGTCTCGTTTATCATAAATTTTAGTACTGAGTTGACCACTGTCGGCAAATTCGAGGTATAAGTCCAAAAATGATGCTGATGAAGCTGTATCTGTGGTCTCTTTAATTTCCAGCTCGGGAGGATATATCAATGGAAGAAATTCTGCAAATCTAGAATTATTGATAGATAAAACGTCATCAATATACCTGTATGTGAAATTAAGGCTCTTGCTTCATGAATCTTCTTATCTTTAACAAGTTTTTGAAGAAACTCCGACTCATATGAGTATTAAAATAAATCGGCTAGAAGAGGGGCACAATTCGTACCCATTGGTATGCCGACGACCTGCTGAAATTTTTTAGAGCCCTTGGTGTAGTCTTTTAAGAAGTGTAAGAAAAATGGTGATATCTATTTTATTGTTTTAACAGTATTGATGTAAAAAAATATATCGATAAAAATATAGGGTGGTGCTTAACGTTTGTCGGAGTGTATATATAGTTGTGTGTTAAACAATTTACTTTTGGGTACAATATGCATTATTTGGTAATTCAGAATTCGGCTATCCTGTTTAGGCCCTTTTCGTGTACTGTCTCTCAAATACCTTCAACTTATTTGGCTCTCCAATCGTTTTTTCTCTAAGCATACCTGATGAATATTATTACAGAAACGTGTCTATCGCACTAAACTAAGATATCTACGTTTTTATTACTGAGTATACGTTTTAGTAAACAATCGCAATATGACTAGTATATCCCGTTGGTAAAGATAGTCATAACTGGGATTTCCTGCAGGTTTAGATATTATGGATTTTACCGTGCTCTTGGAATTCCAATACTTTAATAATCGTACTAGTATCTCGTTCAGACATAAATAGCCATGACTTAGATTGGATGTAATATTGAAAATGTAAGACTTTCCTATTATTTTGCCATTATGATTACAAATTTGAATATCAGATATAGGGGTATTACGCTTAACGCAACTTTCAACAATATTTCAGTAGTGAATAACATATGTAATAATCATATACATATATAGTTGTGTGTTAAACAATTTGTTTTGGGTACAATATGCATTATTTGGTAATTCAGAATTAGCTTAACGAATACAAATCTCCAAAAGAATGTAATAATCTTTTACACTGTATATTTTAGATCTACTGAATAGTACAAATTCAATTTCACATTTATATTATATTAATTATGTTTACTCATTTCAGGCACCAAAAACTATACGTGAATTGTCTGTAAATGCTAGTGGTACAGGATTATGTTTGATACAGGTATTGTTATTAACAGTCTCTTCTCTAACATTACATTGATAGCACAATGATTAGACTGCTCGTCTCGAGTGAAGCAGATCGTGCGTTCGCTCCTCGTTCTGTTCAAGCAAGAAACTTAGCACGCAGCATGAAGAGGTAAGAGTAAAGACTGGAATCAGGATAATGTGTTCAAATGGAGCGACATTTCTAGCCTTGGACTATTGTTTCAGTGTGCTAGCACTGTTGCAAATAAACTAAGCGTGTTGGTGTTGTACAAAGCGAACATCATCGTCATTTCATTGAAATATAACTTGTTCTTGACATAAGTTAGCTGACAATTGTTCATTTTGGCGATAAAGAACAATAACCCACTCCCTCTCTTCGTCGACACGACTTTTAACTTTTGTGCACACATTGTTAAAATGAATCCGTTTAGATTGAAACTTTATAACCATAATGAACAATCAAATATTTGAGACATCAAAATATTTCTAGAAAACAGATAAAAAAATGTTGTTATTCTGTGTATATAATGTCAGTTATACCAATAAAATATGTTCAAACTAAATATATGAGAAATTAAAATATTCATGTGTCACCAAGACTAAATATATTCACATGTAATTTACAACAACACTGCTCACCCAGTTATGTATGGGGGTTGGAATTTTACTCTTACATGGGGAACACTTGTATAACGTGTCATTTAACTAAGAAGCGCTATTAATTGTGCCATTTATTGACCCTTGATGATCTTCACATGGATGTTGTTTTATTTTTAGACAACGGTATATTTCAATGTGCCAGCAGAATTAAGAGAACCTGCCTTTGATTTGACAGTAACCGTACTTAGAGATTCAATCAATGGATTTAGACTTAGAATATGCTTTAGGTATGGCATTCAATGTTTAGTGACATTTAATAGAAATCTTTCGTTTTCACAATAAGTATGTTAAGATAACACAATAATTCCAAGCTTGCATTGTATATGTGTTCATTTTTTTTTATTTGTCTTATATATAATATGACAGTTTAGCTGATATATTATTATCCTAACAAATGAATATTTACATTACAATGATAAGATACCAATGAAGAGGTCGTGGTCGTAAATGTATGGTAAATGGATTTACAACAACGTATGCAATCACCACTAATGTTGTGAATTCGAATCCCGCTGATGGCGAGGTGTACTCAATACAACATTATGTGATAAAGTTTATCAGTGACCTGCGGCAGGTCGATGGTTTTCTCTGGGTACTCCGGTTTCCTCCATCAATAAAACTGACCGCCACGATATTACTGACATATTGTTGAAAGTGGTGTTAAACACCATAACCCTAACTCCCGATTAGGAGTTATTTACGGAATATTTGCGATAGTGGTCAAATACCAATGAGAAGATACATTTTTGTTTATGAAACAATACAATCTGAATAGACAAAACAACACAGCGTGATAGGCCGTGGGCAACTTGTTTTATGTTCATTAGTTGAGGTGTTCGCTTTGTTGATATTGGTGAAATTGTTGACTATCACTGGTCAAACTTTCTTTTCGTAATAAAGTTTATATAATATAGACAACAATAGATCAGACGATGTGAAATATAGATATAGACGGGAATCGAACTCAGGGTTGAGTCTTAGCTGATGGTTAAATCTTTTGTTATGAGTTTACTACACATGAACAGATGAACAGTCTGTATAAACTAATATTTTACTATTTAAGAAATATATCATGGAAGCCAGAAAGTGTTGGGAGTTTAAAATGGATTGGCGGATATTAGTATTTTATCCCGAGCCAGAAGCGAGGGATACAATTTACTAATATCCACCAATGCATGTTAAAACTCAAAACACATTCTGGCTTCCATGATTTATTTCGATTCTGATATGTCGAAGAGTACAAATACGGTAGTATACTTTGATTGGAAGACGGTAATTTATATTTACGTTTACGGACGCACACAATTTATGCTGCCAATGAAAAAGTCCGTCACATTCACCGGCGCATGTGCTAATGAGATTATACCGAATGGATAACTCGTTCGTTTGTTGACAAAGCGAAAGAAAGAGGTCATTTTAGAATTATGATTATTATATGTACGGTTGGTGTAAATGACATTCAATTGGGTGTGTTGGGTGGTTAAGAATTAATTATCTACTTCGATGTCTTCAATGCTTTATTTCTTGATATTAGAAAGTATCAATCTCGGCCTAGGATTTTTTAAGTAATTTTTTTTAGAGAAGAAAAAAATAATATAGTGTGATATAAACTTGTTTAGATTAGCGTGTTCTAATGATGTATTAATATGTATTATATTTTTTGCTTACCAATCAGATGGCTTAGAAGTGGTGAAAGCACCATGGGATATCTGGAAGTTTCTACACCAACTGGTATGGAAGCAGACATTTCATCACTGAGTACAAAAGAAACTAGTGGTCTATTCAAAAGAATTGAAAAGGATTTCCGACAAGTTAATTTATTCTTTGACTGGGTAAGAACTTTTCGTTATCTCGGCGTTTTGTATGTGTTAGTTTGATTTAACAAAATTGTACTATTTTCTTATATTGTTGCAGTCACTTAATCCACGGATAACACAGTGACATCTTGTGGAAGCCCAAGTCCGAATTGATAAATATTGATGATTCATACAGACATTTGATGTACATCGGTTTCTTATATGACTGGGAGACAAACTATATTTTTGAAATATCCCCATTATCTATATATTTTGCAAGGGAACGAACATTACAATGGATTTTCCAATTAAGAGTGGGGCATAATTTTAGAACCGTGGGAGAAAAAGGAAATACGCCAGCATTGGTCGACAAAATATTACATAGAAAATTAGGAATTGAGAAATACGAAACGACCTGCACTAAAACAAGGGGTTGAAATGTGGTGCTCCGATATTGAAAGCAGTTCCTGCTCCAACTACTGACACATGTCGTGTTTGTCTTGTGTACTTGGTGTTGTTTTACAAACCATTTTAGACGTTTATAAATTTTATTTTACTTGCATAGTATCGTTATACCGTAGCGATCCAACACCCCGTAAGATTGATCGTTGACTGGTTTTACTATGCTTTCATTACAGATAACTACACAGACCATGTGTATAGAAATCAATATGAATAGAGTAGCATTAGTATAATAGTACATATACATGTAGCATTTCATTATTAACTGTTTTCATTACAGATAACTACACAGATCATGTGTATAGAAATCAATATAAATAGAGTAGCATTAGTATAATAGTACATATATGTAGTAATTCATTATTAACTGTTTTCATTACAGATAACTACACAGACCATGTGTATATACATGTGTCTTATAATAGTACATATATACGTAGTAATTCATTATTAACTGTTTTCATTACAGATATCTACACAGACCATGTGTATATACATGTGTCTTATAATAGTACATATATACGTAGTAATTCATTATTAACTGTTTTCATTACAGATAACTGCACAGACCATGTGTATAGAAATCAATATAAATAGAGTAGCATTAGTATAATAGTACATATATATGTAGTAATTCATTATTAACTGTTTTCATTACAAATAACTACACAGACCATGTGTATATAAATCAATATAAATAGAGTAGCATTAGTATTATAGTACATATATACGTAGTAATTCATTATTAACTGTTTTCATTACAGATAACTACACAGACAGTACATATATACGTAGTAATTCATTATTAACTGTTTTTATTACAGATAACTACACAGACCATGTGTACAGACATGTGTCGTATAATAGTACATATATACGTAGTAATTCATTATTAACTGTTTTCATTACAGATAACTACACAGACAGTACATATATATGTAGTAATTCATTATTAACTGTTTTTATTACAGATAACTACACAGACCATGTGTATAGAAATCAATATAAATAGAGTAGCATTTGTATAATAGTACATATACACGTAGTAATTCATTATTAACTGTTTTTATTACAGATAACTACACAGACCATGTGTATAGACATGTGTCGTATAATAGTACATATATACGTAGTAATTCATTATTAACTGTTTTCATTACAGATAACTACACAGACAGTACATATATATGTAGTAATTCATTATTAACTGTTTTTATTACAGATAACTACACAGACCATGTGTATAGAAATCAATATAAATAGAGTAGAATTAGTATAATAGTACATATATATGTAGTAATTTATTATTAACTGTTTTCATTACAGATAACTACACAGACCATGTGTATAGAAATAAATATAAATAGAGTATCATTAGTATAATAGTACATATATATGTAGTAATTCATTATTAACTGTTTTCATTACAGATAACTACACAGACCATGTGTATATAAATCAATATAAATAGAGTAGCATTAGTATAATATAACATATATACGTAGTAATTCATTATTAACTGTTTTCATTACAGATAACTACACAGACCATGTGTATAGACATGTGTCGTATAATAGTACATATATACGTAGTAATTCATTATTAACTGTTTTTATTACAGATAACTACACAGACCATGTGTATAGAAATCAATATAAATAGAGTAGCATTAGTATAATAGTACATATATACGTAGTAATTCATTATTAACTGTTTCATTACAGATAACTACAAAGACAGTACATATATACGTAGTAATTCATTATTAACTGTTTTTATTACAGATAACTACACAGACCATGTGTACAGACATGTGTCGTATAGTAGTACATATATACGTAGTAATTCATTATTAACTGTTTTCATTACAGATAACTACACAGACAGTACATATATATGTAGTAATTCATTATTAACTGTTTTTATTACAGATAACTACACAGACCATGTGTATAGAAATCAATATAAATAGAGTAGCGTTTGTATAATAGTACATATATACGTAGTAATTCATTATTAACTGTGTTTATTACAGATAACTACACAGACCATGTGTATAGAAATAAATATAAATAGAGTAGCATTAGTATAATAGTACATATATATGTAGTAATTCATTATTAACTGTTTTCATTACAGATACCTACACAGACCATGTGTATAGAAATCAATATAAATAGAGTAGCATTAGTATAATAGTACATATATATGTAGTAATTCATTATTTACTGTTTTCATTACAGATAACTACACAGACCATGTGTATAGAAATAAATATAAATAGTGTAGCATTAGTATAATAGTACATATATATGTAGTAATTCATTATTAATTGTTTTCATTACAGACAACTACACAGACCATGTGTATATAAATCAATATAAATAGAGTAGCATTAGTATAATAGTACATATATATATAGTAATTCATTATTAACTGTTTTCATTACAGATAACTACACAGACCATGTGTATATAAATCAATATAAATATAGTAGCATTAATATAATAGTATATATAAACGTAGTAATTCATTATTAACTGTTTTAATTACAGATAACTACACAGACAGTACATATATACGTACTAATTCATTATTAACTGTTTTTATTACAGATAACTACACAGACCATGTGTATAGATATGTGTCGTATAATAATACATATATACGTAGTAATTCATTATTAACTGTTTTCATTACAGATAACTACACAGACAATGTGTATAGAAATCAATATAAATAGAGTAGCATTTGTATAATAGTACATATATACGTAGTAATTCATTATTAACTGTTTTTATTACAGATAACTACACAGACCATGTGTATAGACATGTGTCGTATAATAGTACATATATACGTAGTAATTCATTATTAACTGTTTTCATTACAGATAACTACTCAGACCATGTGTATAGAAATCAATATAAATAGAGTAGCATTAGTATAATAGTACATATATACGTAGTAATTCATTATTAAATGTTTTTATTACAGATAACTACACAGACCATGTGTATAGAAATCAATATAAATAGAGTAGCATTAGTATAATAGTACATATATATGTAGTAATTCATTATTAACTGTTTTCATTACAGATAACTACACAGACCATGTGTATAGAAATCAATATAAATAGAGTAGCATTAGTATACTAGTACATATATATGTAGTAATTAATTATTAACTATTTTCATTACAGATAACTACACAGACAGTACATATATATGTAGTAATTCATTATTAACTGTTTTTATTACAGATAACTACACAGACCATGTGTATAGAAATCAATATCAATAGAATAGCATTAGTAGTACGTCTTCAGCCAGTTCCTGTCAAGTTGTCAGAATATTATGAACCAAGTATGTTGATAACATTCAGAACGTTAGCTTCCAATAGTTCATACAACATGAAACAGCTGATATATTAACTAAAGCCCAAATTCAAACACAACAAAAAATCTAGAATCTATCATAACAAACAAACAATTCGCATTTTACCACAAATAAACAACTCACAGTCTATCACAACGAAAACAGGTATGACAATCAATCCTGAATCTATTACGACTGTGAATCTTTCGCAACACAAACAACCTAGGGTCTATCGCAAATACAGCTGTTAGTCTTTCGCAAAACAAACAACCTAAGGTCTATCACAAATACAACTGTGAGTCTTTTGCAAAACAAACAACCTAGGGTCTATCACAAATACAACTGTGAGTCTTTCGCAAAACAAACAACCTAGGGTCTATCACAAATACAACTGTGAGTCTTTTGCAAAACAAACAACATAGGGTATATCACAAATCAACCATGTAGGTCTATCATACAATAAACAAATGGAAATATATCATAAAACAAGCAACCCACATAATCTCACAAAACATACAAAACAATCTCTCTTTCCGCTTCTCTGTTCGTCGCTGTAATATTTATGGACGATTTGGTTATTACTCAGATAACCTACTATGTGTGTTGTCTTACAGGTAACGAGGTTACAAAACTGTACAGTTCAACGGCTCTTAGTCGATCAACAATCTTTGAAGTTTGTGGACGTAATCGGTGTGAAGAAGTTAAGGTAATTGAAAATAAATCTTTCATAATAACTATAATTATAAACTTTAAAATGGAGTTATTGAAATGTATTGTCAGTGCAAATTAAAATAAAATATTGTTTATGTAAGCTGTCTTTTATAATAATTGGTAAAACATTATAAAAAATGTATGTAGATACAAATCGAAAGGCAGAATCATTATGTAATTTAACAAAATCCTAAACCAAGATAGAAAGACAAAAAGGTAACCAAAAGATGAAAAAGACAGAGACAAACAATAATCAATGAGAGCAAACACAGAAAACTATTAAAGGTGGGGAACATGAAATCAATAAAAACGGAGAGTGAACTCGTGTGCTCAGGAGGAGTAAACAGTTGGCACTCTTCGTGTTACTCACGAGTAATTCATGGTCGAATTCCAGTTTTGTCGTAAACGAAGTACAAGGGACGGAACGAGTTAACGACACCACAAGCAGATCCTGAATCATCAGTGAGACAGACAATGTGTGGCAATCATCCAGTTTATTTTACTTACCGTAAAACTTCCAAAATCTTACTGTCGTGAACCCTGTGTAAGCAATTTGTTCGTCAGCAGTAATCAACTATCCAGACCAGAACAATTTGTAGATATTTTCTGATGTTGAACTGCTTTTATTGAATACACTATATTCATTGATTTATTTGTGTATTTTTTTATGCTACTACTGATATTTTAATGTTTATTACGGCCTTCACACAATGGTCATAATCCTTATTTTATCAATACAATACCAACTGAATTTTAGTTGTTTTTGTTTGAATAGTATATTATATTATATTTGAGTCGAGTGAGTGAGTGATTGTTGATTTACACCATTGAACAATTTATGCAACCATATCATGTCGTGAACAAGCTATCTTCGATGAAATGATGATTTCCGCTTTGTACTAGACAAACATGCTTAGTTTGATTACCGGGGTATTATAGTGTTAACTCAATGAAACAACAGTCCTTAGGTAAACATTTCGCTCCCTAGGGCACATTATCTTAATTCCGAGCCTACTAGTATTTACTCTTACTCCTAAATGATGTATACTTAGCTGACTGATAATCATCAAATACTAATTTAGTAGTCTTTGGCTTTTCTCGATCGGACTCGAACACAGAATCTATCACACAATGACATTTACATCACTGATGCGGTTTATTCGAATTCATGAATAGTTTATTTTTCATTTCAGAGATAACATGGCTAAGGAACAAATTTGTGTATCCTGTGAAGTAAAATGTGTGCTCTCTTTGTGTATTATATTATAAGAAATAAATTCCGATTAAAAAATACCTATGTACTTTTAGTTAAGTGTATATTTAAAAAAGAAAACCTCTTATACGGTATTCTAACCACGCATAATGGCGAGTATTTATCTCTTTGACAAATAGAAAGTGTTCTAGCTCTAGATTTTGAGATGTAATTACCAAAAAAGTTGGGGGACAATAATTTGACGAACGAAAACTGTGACAACACGGACTGCACAAACACTGTGTATTGCGAGAGGTACATAATATTGGAAAAACATTGTTATTTGTAACCTTTTTTTCTAGATTCACCATAGCGAGCAGCAATACGAACTTCCGTCCCCAGTGGTCCATTCTCCTAAAACACAATACAATATAGAGGTACTATACAAAGTATCAGAAAATTGTGCTTATAATTACAATGTATTTTTGTAATGTAAAATACGATAATTAATAACTATACATTTGAGTGTCTTGATTTCAGACGTTATATATCATGGTCTTTTTGTATTCATTTTGTTTGTGAGATAAGTGGTTGTAAGTTGCAGATGTTGATGGAATTGTTGCCCATCACTGTTTCTGGTTTCATATGTATATTGTAAAATACATATTCGATTTCTAAAATAGCATCATGTAATTCAGTAGAGAAATGCTGGTTACTGGTTAGGTGATACTCATGGGAATTATCGATCAACCATGATTGTCATGGACCCAGTGGGAACTATTTCTCCACCAACAAAGACAGTTACCAAGTGGTAGTAATAAACACCAATTTGTTGACCTCTGGATTGGTGACCTTGGAGACTATCAGTTCTTCAACGATGATATCATCCCATTGCTGGAAATAAACATCGATATGCTGACTAATGGCCGGTGATTCCCTAGCAGACGATCATTCCACCAACAATGGCATCCATCCATTGCTTATAGTAAACACTGATGTGCTTACTACAATGTTCCTTTTATCATTGGAACTACCAGTCCACCGACAGTGGTATTAGTTTAAACTTATTTAGTCATTTAAGAAACAGACTACACTATAACACGGATATAAATGCAACCTTAGGAAAACCCGAAAGGGCAATCAAGACTGAACAATCCAGAGACACTGAAATCATTGGGCACAAAAGACATAGGACGAAGAAAAACAAACACAACACAATACAGAAAGCTAAACCATTGAGCAACACGGATCCCACCAAAACCAGCTAGTGAACCCAGGTGCTCACGAAGGGTAAGCAGTTCCCGTCTCTCATCAGACACCACCCATGTTACTCATATAGTCTTACATATTACATATTCGAGAAGTCGGAATCAAGCTAAGTATGGCTTATTAATATTTGTCACCGTATGGTATTGACATGTACTAAACGTGTACTAAACATTGATTCGCGCGCTGATTACTGGATTGGTGATATCCTCGAGAACTATTAATCAACCAATACTGGTACCTATCCAGTGGTACACAACGATTGGCTGACTACCATGCTGGTGTTATCCCGGGACTAATAGTCCTCCAAAAGTAGCATGGATCCAGTGGTAGCAACACTCATCGAGGTGTTGACTACAGTGTTGGTGATATCATCGGGCCTTATCAGTTCATCATCAGTGGTAACGACACAGTGGTAGTAATAAAGAAGGAGGTGCTGACTACAGGGTTGGTAATGTCATTGACGATTATCAGTCCACCATCAGTGGTAATGACACAGTGGTAGTAATAAAGAAGGAGGTGCTGACTACTGGGTTGGTAATGCCATTGACGATTATCAGTCCACCATCAGTGGTATGAACTATGTGGTATGTCATTAACATCAAAGACTCCAATATGAATTTAATGCATTAGGCGAACATTTCTAATTCACGTTACATAAAAACATTATACATTCTACAAATGCACAAGGCGAGATAAAGATCAACGATTAACAATACTTGTAGCAATTTCTTCCTTGAACAGTAATTAGGTTGATTATGTTGTACCAGTATTGATTAGACATGTTTATGTATATCACACAGTTCGACACCATATATAACCGGGTACCAACAACATATCCCATTCAATTTTAATGTTAATATGTTGTGGTCATCATCAGGATAGCAAATGTAGATCGTCAATAGCAACAGAGGTGTGCTGACAAACTCAGCTGTGGTATTCGGTAAACCAGAACATTATTACGTTTTTAACTAATTCATTGAGATTTTAAAGTCTCCTTGTAGTTACCTTCACACTGTTATATGTGGTTACAATGAAACCAAAGTAACATATAAAGGCAATAATTGCTAAATTAATTCCCATGCAATTAACAGATTAAACCAATAATTAAAATAAAAAAACAATAAAAGATAAATATTCTCCCGATAAAATTACATCTACAATAAAACAGGCCCCTTCAATATGTTAATGACAACTCAGTGTCATGGTGTATTCAGTAAGTCATGACATAATTTATTTATTAGAATAAAGGTAAATGTTCCGCTGGTAGGTAGCAATAAAATTCACAATATGGGGCGTGTCTGTAAATTATCATGAGATAAAAATCCAATTAAAATAAACATGAAGCACTTTTAATCTCATAATTACATTTGTAGTGGGAGTGTTCTATGATGATAATAATTCGTACTCATTGGTGTATCCACCATCATATTACAGATAAACAGATAAAGGGGCAAATATGAAGGCCCCGATTAACAGTGCAAACATACTAAAACTTTCTTTCCTCATGCCTGTCACCCCTATACAGGATTATCTTAGTGGGGTTAGTGTTGCTCCATCTTTAGTTTTCTGTGTAGTGTTTTGTAGATCGGTGTTTGTCTTTTTTGTATGACCATTGTATTGTCTGTCCTTCAATTTGCGAATTTTGATTACCCCTTCTTCTTCTTCTTGCAAAACTTCAGAACTGAAGATTACTTGCTATTAAACTTTTTGCAACCTCTTTTTACAAAGGTCAGTAAACGAGATATAACACTTTAGATAATGTCTTACTTACGCGACAAAAAAAAAATGCGAGTTACTTATTTAAATAAATGTTAGAGAATACAGAAGGGGCAATCAAAATAGACAATCCAAAGAAACTGGCAACATAGGCTACACAAGACGAAGACCAACAAGACAAAAATACAAAACAATATGTATTGGACACCACTATGCGCAAACAAACTCAAATAACGTAAATAAGACATGAGCCTCCCAACAAACAATTGGAGGTAAAGACGAACCGAACACCGTTTTATGCGGAAATGGTTACGGACATAACAACATGGAACTCAGAACATTAAAATTATACTTCCCTAAAATATGATGATAAACTTATTCAATTTTCATTAAATTAATCCCAAGCTTGAAGTTTGTATAAAACTTTTAACTGAACGCTAAACTATCAAAGGATTTTA
>MJUT01000267.1:57669-70858 GCA_002080005.1 Gigantidas platifrons
GAGATAAAGATCAACGATTAACAATACTTGTAGCAATTTCTTCCTTGAACAGTAATTAGGTTGATTATGTTGTACCAGTATTGATCAGACATGTTTATGTATATCACACAGTTCGACACCATATATAACCGGGTACCAACAACATATCCCGTTCAATTTTAATGTTAATATGTTGTGTTCATCATCAGGATAGCAAATATATATCGTCAATAGCAACAAACGTGTGATGACAAACTCAGCTGTGGTATTCGGTAAACCAGAACATTATTACGTTTGTAACTACTGCAGTGATATTTTAAAGTCTCCTTGCAGTTACCCTTCACACTGTTATCGTCTGTGGTTACAATGAAACCAATGTAAAACATAAAGGTGATAATTGCTAAATTCATTCTCCGGCCATTAACAGATAAAACCAATGATTAAAACAAAACAAACAAGTAAACAGAAATATCCCCCGCCCCTCCCCAGTAAATTTAAATTTACAAAACAGGTCCCTTCAACATGTTCATGACAACTTAGTTTCATGGTATTCAGTAAGTCATGACATAATTTATTTATTAGAATAAAATTAAATGTTCCGTCTGGTAGGTAGCAATAAAATTCACAATATGGGGCGTGTCTGTAAATTAGCATGAGATAAAAATCCAATTAAAGTAAATATGAAGCACTTTTAATCTCCTAATTACATTTATAGTGGGGTGTTCTATGATGATCATTATTCGTACTCACTGGTGCATCCGCCATCATATTAAAGATAAACAGATAAAAGGGAAAAACTTAAGACCCCGATTAACAATGCAAAAATGCTAAAACTTTCTTTCGTCATGCCTGTCATCCCTATAAAGGATTATCTTAGTGAGGTTCGTGTTACTTGGTCTTTAATTTTCTGTGTAGTGTTTTGTAGATCGTTGTTTGTCCTTTTGTGTTCGGCCATTGTGTTGTCTGTTCTTCAATTTGTGGATTTTTATTACCCCTTCTATTAAACTTTCTGCAACCTCTTTTTACAAAGGTTAGTAACCGAGATATAGCACTTTAGATAATGTCTTACTTACGTGACAAAAAAAAATGCGAGTTACTTATTTAAATAAATGCTAGAGAATACCGAAGGGGCAATCAAAATAGACAATCCAAAGATACTGGCAACATAGGCTACACAAGACGAAGACCAACAAGACAAAAATACAAAACAATATGTGTTGGCCACCACTATACCCAAACAAACACAAATAACGTAAATAAGACATGAGCCTTCCAACAAACAATTGGAGGTAAAGACGAACCGAACACCGTTTTATGCGGAAACGGTTACGGACATAACAACACGTAACTCAGAACGTTAAAGTTATACTTCCCTAAAATATGAGGATAAACTTATTCATTTTTCATTAAATTAATCTCGAACTTGAAGTTTGTATATACAACTTTTAGCTGAACGCTAAACTATTAAAGGATTTTAAAGAATCGACTCATCTTATATTTAGTGCAAGCATAATTTATTAATTAATTCAATATAACATTACAATATTCAACTATATATAATACATAATAGGGAGTAATTAATTGGATTGGGAAACAAGTTGCTAGAACTTATATTAATCTCTATCCGTAGGAATAGATTTCATCAATCTTATTCTTTCAAAAGGTATTTCGGACGATATCGACACTTTATTGAAAAGTGTTCTGTTAATTATGTACAGATGGCGAAAAATGACATTGGCAATTATATTCTGATTCAAAGGTTACTATTGTTTCCTTATCATGTCTTACGATGTCCTTGTGTACTATCTGATATTTCAAATTATGTTTGAGGTCATCGGCTCTCTCTAAAAGAGCAATATTATACATGTTACTAAGAGTAAATATATTATGCATAAAGTTCAGGTTTATGATAACGCTGCTCATCCATATATATATGGTTGGCACTTTAATCACTTTAATCACATGTAGAAATCACTGGCATTAATGACCGCACCATTTCACTAAGATTGGAGGTTTGGGACTATAAAAAAGGTTTGAACCCGCCACATTTTACTGAAGTGTCTGTACCAAGACAGGGAAGTGAGAGGTCATGTATGTTAGGGTCATCTCTGTTTCTACGATTATGTGATTGGATTATGGAATTATTCAGAGAGTGTGACATTCTTGGTTTTTCATTTTATCTTATTGAGCTATATAAACTTAGTAATTATCTCATTCAGTTTTTAGCACAAAATTTAGCGCCATATGATGTTCATCAAATACATATTAAATGACACCTAATACAATTATAATTTAAGAAAGTCGGGCAATTAATTATGATTAGCAAGTTTTGTAAACAATGTACATGTCTCGTACAAGTAGACATGCCATTTTCATATTTCTCTGTCAGGTGATAAAATAATTTATCAAATTTTCTAAATACACGTACATGTATCAAACAGACGTTTTCTGAGGTCTGTCACTCAGTATGCCTGTAGAGTTTCCGATCCCGTATCCTGACATCATTTTTGTCATGTTTAATGTTAAATGTATCATTTATTTCCCCATCTTAGAATATTTGAATTATAAACTGTAAATATTGTTAGTGACATGGTAGGTGGTACACTGATTAATTCATTAATAATTAATTACTCTCTTATAACTGTCAAGTTTGGCAGAATTAAGTCATATGTTAGGAAACATTTTAAATCAATTAAAATATGAAAAAAGATAAATGCCAAACGTTTATTTTCAGAAAATATTTAGAATTAACAAAAAAAAGTATGCGATGTATTTATGCAACTCATTTAGTTATTGCTTGTATAGTCATACATGTGGATTTGATAAGCATGTGAATTATGATGTCAACCTCGAGGAAGCGAGAGTATATAGTGGTTATTTATATACATTTGTGCATGTATTATTTGCTGAAGTCAAAAAGCTTCCTTTTTTGCCTTATTTGCATTCACCAATTCGGTATAAAACATTCAAGTTAAAAATTCTTGCATAACACATGAAAAAATACAAAAATAGTGCACCAACTTAAAATAAATACGATTTTTTAAAGTATTTTTATCATTAGTATTGTATGCGTCTGCTGTCTCATTCTCTCAACACAATTGAGGACGGGTCAAAATCAAAACAATATAATTGTGTGAGAAAAACAATGAACTGGTCGTAAATAGCTATACACACAGTATAATATATTAAAGCGAAATGTAAAAGGGAGTGTTTCACGGATTATCGTCAGTTCTTCAAGGTTTGTCATGGTCAGTTTACTAAATTATGTTTCCTGTTACCCATAGTATAGTAAAAACTAATAGCTGGAACAATCATGTATTTAGTCACAATCTCTACCCCGAGTTGTCGGTCCTTACACTCTCTACAATCTCTGTCAACGCCTATATGCCAAGAATCTTGGAAAAATCCGTTGATTAAAGGGTAACTTGATATAAACCGGTTATAATGACCCCATATATTGTAAAATGTGCAAAGAATACCATATAACTAATATTTGAGAAGCTTCTATGTTTATTTTCAAACGAAAATAAGGGATTATTTTTTATGCGGTGATCAGTCATACAGCGCATAAATTCCATGTAAAAAAAAATCTATTGTTTGGTGTATTGCAAACGAAACACTCTATTTTTAATCGTTTCACGGGAGTATTCATACTGAATGTAAACCCACATGTAAAGAAGGTCAATCCACCATTTTGTCTGCTTCCTGTCTTGTCACATGATAATTTTACGATCACATGATCAGAGAACACCGGACTACTTTTTAGGCGTTGAAAGAGATTGGAGAGAGTGTAAGGACCGACAACTCTGGGTAGAGATTGATTTAGTTAGTCAGAAAAAAACCGGATGTGATATAATTTCAATCTCTACCCAGAGTTGTCATTCCTTACACTCTCTCAATCAATTTCTGTCAACGCCTAAAAAGAGTAATCCGGTCTTCTCTGATCATGTGATCGTAAAATTATCTTGTGACCAGACAGGAAGCAGTCAAAATGGTGGATTGACTACATGTGGGTTTGCATTCAGTTTGAATACTCCCGTGAAAGGATTAAAAATAGAGTGTTTCGTTTGCAATGCACCAAACAACACGTGTATTTGTTTACATGGAAATTTTTGCGCTGTACGACTGATCACCGTATAAAAAATAATCCCTTATCTTCGTATTAGAAATATATACAATTACCTCTCTTGTTTATGTTTTGTTATCTTATTGAAACTTAAGATATGTTACTTTCTTTCAAAATAATTGACAAACAACTAATAAAATCTAACAAAGTAGAATCAGGCTTGAACTCTAAGAATTGGATAACTCGAATTAAAGTGTGTTTCAAAGAATAGTTCATATTAACGTATAAAGTGGACAACTCGGATACTCGAATGTTTCGGAGTAACCTTCAAGTAAGACACAGCCAGGTTCGACTATTCATATATATTGTTACATGCAATGTGCAATATGTCAACACTAATACATGCGACTTCTCAAACTGACGAAATGTAAAGAAATTATTAACATTCTAACCATTTGCAGATTATTCAACATATTCCTGTCTTTATAATCTCTATTTTTATGACACACTTGTAGGGTTTGGTTTGATATTTTTACTTTTGTGGTATGTCTTGGTCATTATTTTGAAAAGAGACGATCGTTTGCCTTAGGACTGTCTGTATGTGGAACAGGTGTAGGGACGTTTGTATGGGCTCCAGGTGTAAGGTTCCTAATTGACGAATATGGATGGAGGGACACGACTCTTATTCTCACGGGGATTATTTTTAATTTAACCATATTTAGTGCTTTATTAAGACCACCAACTTCACAATACACTAAAGAGAAAGACAATATTCTCATAAAGGATTATATATCCTCTGAATCCGAATGTTATAATGGTGTGACTGAAGATACAGAACACATTACAGTTGATGAATTTAAGGAATTATCCCCAGACTCATATACGAAGGTGGAAATGAACGACGCTACTCTCACATTTGTAGAGACGCATAACATTACTGAATTCAAAATAGTGTGTCATAGCTGTTTTTCATCAGTCTTCGAATATTATGACTTTTCATTGTTTAGAAATCTCGTTTTTCTAATATTTTTATTGTCTAATTTTTCAACACTGCTTGGACTAAACGCGCCATATGTGTATCTTCCGGACGGATCTCAGGAAAAAGGAATTAGTAAAACCGATAGTGCATTTTTTATATCAATAATCGGAATAACCAATACATTTGGGCGTATTATATTTGGTTGGTTAGTTGACCGGAAGTGGGTTAATCGCATCATACTTTACACTGTATCATTGGTTATATCTAAAATAATAACGATCCTGAATCCACTCAATGATAGTAGAGAATATCTAATAGTTTATTCAGCTATTTATGGGTGCTTCATAGGTAAGTAGTGTATATAATAAGAGTCGGTACATAACACGCATAAAAACAAACATTCGAAATCAAATTGAAATAAGCGTAAGAATATATCAAACAGGTAATCAGAAGTCGTAAAACGAGGAAGGATATGCAATAAAATAGTCTGAATGTACATTTAAACAGGAGAGAGCCTGCATAGGCACAACATGTTGCTCAATCCCATTCATTTACAGCATAAAATATAAAATATGCTTAAAACATCCCAACGCTATAAAATAATCCCAAAATGGAAAAAAACACTACACAGAAAATGATGGTTGAGCAATAAGACCACCCCCTTGATAATAAAACGGGGGTGAACACAGGTGTCCCGGAAGAGTTACTGATCTACATTCCAACACGGAATAGATAAAGGTAAGACATGTAATTGGACAAACAGATCAGAACAAACCGGTAAAGTCGGTAGTTTCTTCGGAAGGGTAGACAAATCCGGTTCCACTAGTGATACACGGCGTTTTACGGCTTGGTTATTTATAGCACACATATATACTGATTAACCAAGTCATGATAGCAACTGTAAAACTTGTTTGTATTCGCACATGATTGCACATGTGTGACAGTCATATTCGAGTTATCACTGTGTGATTCATAAATCGCACATCACATGATCTTTTTTGGTGTCACAATGAGAAAAAAAAATGTATCATAATGTGGAAACATTGACAAAACAAAACATTTACCACGACCTGCCTAGTTTCTTATTAACATCTTTAAATTATTTTTCCATTAAGCCGCAATGTTCAAAGTGAATACTTTTACCAATGGCGACCATTAACACGTTGGACATGCATAGCTGATTCTTGTCCAATGGTATGCGAAAAAATATCAGTGATGGTCACCAATGTGCGATTAGACAATTCTACCATCGTGTTGATATTTTATTTCATCAGAAGCTCGGCAAGCCTAACCTCACAATGTGGACCCATCTCACATGCTAGTCCAATACTGATTATTACCGTGTCAGACGGTAGTCAACGGAAAATGCATCAAAATGTGAACCCATCTAACATTCTAGACCATGACTGATTGTTACCGTCTCAGACGGAAGATGCATTCCAGTTGTCAAATACATGTAGTAATATCATTTTCATAATGTAGGTATTTGTGGCAGTACACTAATACACCTATTAACATCGTGTTTGTTATAATCAGTTTAACTTTAATTAATCTTTCATCGTACCATCATATGCAAGATAGACAAAAATTACTCATCGGACAACAGCTCGCAGCATAGCGTTTTAGCTATTCACAAATCTACGTCTGTAACAGAAACCGAAATCTCAAAAACAATCTATGTTATGCTATTTTAAAAAAACTCACATATTGCACATGATTATATTCGTTCGTACACATTACGTGAGGTCAATGACATTTTAAAACAGACATATGCATAAACATATTGAAAACACGTATTGTATATTGACGCCGGTATCCTGACTTGGTCGATTGAGATGTGACCCATTACGAGATGTCGTTGGATGTCAGTATGTTACAAAATATAATTTCTAGCACAAATTTAATTTTAATTAGCTTTGATCATTTCCACTAACGGTTTCCAGACGTTAATACAAAGTCAAATTTACACGTTCTTAGTAGGAAGACACGAAGCAGCACCAAAGGTCCCCAAATGAAAAGACAAATTGAAAAACAACTCGCACAAATGTCATTGAACTGATTATATACGATTCTTATCTACCCATTTATCTAAAAATTTACAAACTAAATGTGTCATGTGATCGTAGCTAATAATGTTGAATGTAACCTTATGGCAAATCTATTAAATTATTGTCGTAGTATTTAAGTATTAAAGGACTGTCCTAATATAACTATATGGATCTGTCTCTTTTTATTCTTTCATTTAATGGTATCATTTTAATATACTATTGACTATATTCCAGGTGGTTTTAATTGCTTATACGTCATAGTACTTGTAGACCTTCTTGGATTGCAAAAATTCAGTAATGCTCTTGGTATTGTGATCATGGTTCAAGGAATGGCTTCATTTATAGGACCTCCTGCTGCTGGTTAGTTTATTATAGAAATGATAAAACTAAAAACAAAACAAAAACAACCCACAAAATACCATATCGTCAGAACAGTTCCAAAACTGAATAGCAACATAGTAGAAATCGAAGCAAAATCGATACCTCTAACACATAAACGAGCGCTCCGTCTCCTGGCCTGGTACAGACACTTTAATTAACATTATATATTAGTTTTATTTTACGTTGATATCGGAATAACATGTATATAGGAATAAAGATGGTCAATGACATAATATTTGTCTACATTTATGGCAGAATAACGGCAAAGAAATGATTACATTTACATTATTTTATGTATTTTAGAAGGCATGCCAAACATGAGCGAAGTCAAACCTTTTACTGACAAGCATAAATGACAATATTTCAACTTACGATTCACAATAAACCTTGAATCGGAGAAAAAAATCAAGTTGATATCCAGTTTTCATAATTTAGTAAAATTCTAAAAGTACTCTAGGGGCAATATTTTTATCTACTAATCCTTATTACCATATTTCTGAATGAAATATAATTTTTATTTCCATAATCTGATTAGTATATAAATTTTGAGAACTCTATTACAGCGAAACACTATCGGCGCGTTGCAATGGTAAGCGTGTGCTAGATCGTTTATTCAAGCCTCACTCGAGTCAAACCAAAGACCATAAATTGATGCTTGCTGTTTCTACTCATAAACACACATTAATATACCCTATTAGAAATATGAATATTTGGAATTTCCTGTCGTAGTGTAAGCGGTCATGACACCTCTTCATATGACGTCACCAAGTCGGTTTCATGTTAGTTGAATAAATAATGTATCTGACCATTCCCAACCTAGAGCTCTTTTGGTTATGTTTTAATATCAGATCAACTGCAATACAATGTTTACAATTTGTATATCGTCCTAATTTTTTTAAATGTTTACATCCCATGATATATTTTCATAAAACATACGAATTAATTTGTGCTTTGTTTGGGGTGGGGGTATAATGCCATGTTTTACATGATTGGCCGTAGAATAAACTCGTTTTATGCGTACACATACTTTTTTCTTTTTCGTCTTCAATACTGTCGTACTCTTCCGATTTTTTTCGTGGTCACTGGTCGATTTGTTGACCAGGGTAGGATAGGTAATTACAAATAAAATTCTTCTAACATTTTCCCTTTTCGTTAGTGCAATAAAATTCTTGACATGAAGTTATATTGATTTTGTAAATATCCAAAGATAAATATTCCACGTTATTACATTATTTTTAATGATAAAATTGCAACTGATGCTGATATATGATACCGACATTCTGACGTCATGGCTCTTTCGGAAGAGCTTTAATTGTAGGTATAATCCGATAACTGATTATGTCTTTTGTCTCCTCACATTGAAGAGTTCTAAAAATTGGCGACACCCATTATTTGGTACTACATGCAACTTCAATCACCAAATTCAACCTTACGGTATACTATTTTTAACTTTCATTGACACAAATGTATTTTATTTACTGCCATTTAAATATTCATCCTAACTTGTTCAGACCATGTCGTTTTCTTTTAAAAACATCCATTTTATCGTAAAGTTTCGATTTTAACCTGCCCTCACTGTCAAATATGAGGTATATGTCAAGGTATGAAGCAAATCTAGCTGTATCTATGTATCTTTCATTTCAACCTCAATGGGATAGATGCGATCACATTGTGAGGTTAGGCTTGCCGAGCTTCTGATGAAATAAAATATGAACCCGATGGTGGAATTGTCTAATCGCACATTGGTGACCATCACTGATAAATTTTTCTCATACCATTGGACAAGAATCAGCTATGCATGTCCAACGTGTTAATGGTCGCCATTGGTAAAAGTATTCACTTTGAACATTGCGGCTAAATGGAAAAATAATACTCTGTTCGAAATTATCGTATGGGTTTTAATATTTTATCTTAGATTTAAAGATGTTGATAAGAAACTAGGCAGATCGTGGGAAATTTTTTGTTTTGTCAATGTTTCCACATTATGATACATTTTTTTTTCTCATTGTGACACCAAGAAAGATCATGTGATGTGCGATTTATGAATCACACAGTGATAACTCGAATATGACTGTCACACATGTGCAATCATGTGCGAATACAAACAAGTTTTACAGTTGCTATCATGACTTGGTTAATCAGTATATATGTGTGCTATAAATAACTAAGCCGTAAAACGCCGTGTATCACTAGTGGAACCGGATTTGTCTACCCTTCCGAAGAAACTACCGACTTTACCGGTTTGTGCTGATCTGTTTGTCCAATTACAAGTCTTACCTTTATCAATTCCGTGTTGGAATGTAGATCAGGAACTCTTCCGGGGCACCTGTGTTCACCCCCGTTTTTTATGAAGGGGGTGGTCGTATTGCTCAACCATCATTTTCTGTGTAGTGCTTTGTCCAATTTGGGATTATTTTATAGCGTTGGGATGTTTTAAGCATATTTTATATTTTATGCTGTAAATGAAAGGGATTGATCAACATGCTATGCCTATGCAAGCTCTCTCCTTTTTACATGTACAAGGCATACATTCAGACTATTTTGTTGCATATCCTTCCTCGTTTTACGACTTCTGATTACCTCTTTGATATATTCTAACGCTTATTTCACTTTGATTTCGAATATTTGTTTTTATGCGTGTTATGTACCGACTCTTCTTATATACGCTAGTTACCTATGAAGCACCCATAAATAGCTAAATAAACTATTAGATAGTCTCTACTATCATTGAGTGGATTCAGGATCGTTATTATTCCAGATATAACCAATGATACAGTGTAAAGCATGATGCGATTAACCCACTTCCGGTCAGCTAACCAACCAAATATAATACGCCCAAATGTATTGGTTATTCCGATTATTGATATAAAAAATGCACTATCTGTTTTACTAATGCCTTTTTCCTGAGATCTGTCCGGCAGATAAATATATGGCGCGTTTAGTCCAAGCAATGTTAAAAAATTTGATAATAAAAATATTAGAAAAACGGGATTTCTAAACAACGAAAAGTCATAATATTCGAAGACTGATGAAAAACAGCTATGACACACTATTTTGAATTCAGTAATTTTATGTGTCTCTACAAATGTGAGAGTAGCGTCGTTCATTTCCACCTTCGTATATGAGTCTGGGGATAATTCCTTAGATTCATCAACTGTAATGTGTTCTGTATCTTCAGTCACACCATTATAACATTCGGATTCAGAGGACATATAATCCTTTATGAGAATATTGCCTGTCTCTTTAGTGTATTGTGAAGTTGGTGGTCTTAATAAAGCACTAAATATGGTTAAATTAAAAATAACCCCCGTGAAAATAAGAGTCGTGCCCCTCCATCCATATTCGTCAATTAGGAGCCTTACAACTGGAGCCCATACGTTCCTACACCTGTTCCACATACAGACAGTCCTAAGGCAAACGATCGTCTCTTTTCAAAATAATGACCAAGACATACCACAAAAGGTAAAAATATCAAACCAAAGCCTACACCTGTGTCATCAAAATAGATATTATAAAGACAGGAATATGTTGAATAATCTGCAAATGGTTAGAATGTTAATAATTTCTTTAAATTTCGTCAGTTTGAGAAGTTGCATGTATTAGTGTTGACATATCGCACATTACATGTAACAATATATATGCATAGTCGAACCTGGCTGTGTCTTAGTTGAAGGTTACTTCGAAACATTCGAGTATCCGAGTTGTCCACTTTATACGTTAATATGAACTATACTTTGAAACACACTTTAATTCGAGTTATCCAATTCTCAGAGTTCAAGCCTGATTCTACTCTGTTAGATTTTGTTAGTTGTTTCTCAATTATTGTGAAAGAAAGTAACATATCTTAAGTTTCAATAAGATAACAAAGCAAAAACAAGAGAGGTAATTGTATATATTTCTATCGAAACAACTGTTTGATATATTTCATTAACGATTTTCGCCATAATACTCCTGGTTTTAAGTGGGGTTCGTTTTACTGAATCTTTAATTTTATGTGTACAGTACCTTTTTGTCGACCACTTGTATTTTGGTCTTTTTGTACTTTATAGGGGATCGCTGCTACCAGCAAACTACTTGAACAAGTGTTTGATGCAGTTTATATTCAAATTTTATGGTTGCCATCAATGGACAAACATCGGTATAATTACTAAGTTCACTTTTTCGGAATACATGTACAGTGGGTGGCCAAATGCATTCGTCAAATATGGCTGCCATTTTATCAATCAGTTGATGGCATCGTCACAATAAAATCATATATGGCCAACTAAAAATGATAAAAAGAAATAAAACCTTACCTTTAATATTTAGTTAAATGTCCCTTAAGAATTCTCCTTGAAATTGAATCATAAAGATTTCTAACGTAAGTCAATGGAATGGTTACTAATGGAATTTATTTTGTGTATGCATGCCTAACGTTTTCTTTTAATACATAACCATATATTTTAATAACATTTAAGTCCGGAGATTGTGCGGGTCAGCTCATAGTTTTAGTCGTGTCCTTGCCACTTACTCCTTGGTCGAACGAGCTCTTTGTACGAGCGCGTTGTCATCCTGGAATAAGAAGTCATTTCCTGGAAATTGTCGAACAATGCCCTGCCAGATATTGTTCTTCAGAATGCTGATGTATTTGTCAGCATTTATATTCCCTTCCACCTTCGTAAGTGTTCCTACACCGTTATATCAGATGCATCCCCACACCATGACACTGAATTTGCGGTCCGTTCTTCCCTTCACCAAGTGCGGTCTCCACCCTTCCCACGTTTCCGCCATACATATACACGCTTGTCCTGCCAAATACAATATAACTTTACTCCCTTGCTACCGAGTCGTCCACCACCTTTTCTCCCTACACCATGCCAATCGTTTTTACTATTGTCAAGCTTGACCACAACCTTCTTTTTGCAAAGTCTCTGGAAAATCCATGATCCCTTATACGTCGCCTTACCATCCGCTTAGACATACTAACATTCCTTCCTTCGTTAAACTTAGCAGTTATTTCAACTAACAGGGCTCCTCTCTCAGTTTTCACAATTTTCCCCAACTGCCGGTAGTCCCTGTTGCCCATAGGGAGGGGTCTTCTTGATCTCCGACGATTTTCTACTGTACCAACTTCTCTAAATCTTCTAATACTAGTAATGTCTCATATTGTAGATCTTAGCTGCTGTTATAAGCTTGCAATGTCTGATATATTTTTTTCTCCGTTCTTAAACAGATCTACGTCAACCTTTTTCAAGTCCGCTGACATCTTTTTCCCTTTCCGATCCATGATCTTTGGCATACAAATGCATGCACAAACACGCAGCAGACGTCATTGTCACGTATGTAGCACTGATGTGACTACACATTATTTTATCTATAGAAATCATGGTTTTCAACTGACGTAGTAATATGTAAACAAAATCGCCGTTTCTTTGACGGCGATTTATATTTTCCATATTACCGACGCCATATTTCACGAATACTTTTGGCCAGCCACTGTATATGTTAACGCAGATATCATACGTTGGATCATATGTGTTGTTGGGTTCTTTGTTCTTGTGAGTTGAGTGTGTTATTGGGTTGTTTGTGTTGGTGGGATGTATGTGTTATTGGGTTTTTATGTTGTTGGGTTGTGTGTGCTGTTCGATTGTGTGTGTTGCAAAGTTATGTTGTGTGATTGTTTGCGTTGATGGGATGTATGCTTTGTTAGGTTGTGTATGTAGTATATGTTGATGGGTTGTATGCGTTGTTAGGTTG
>MJUT01000268.1:0-15643 GCA_002080005.1 Gigantidas platifrons
ATAGACAGTGATTTGTTATATAGGTGTGCCCTTTATAGACAGTGATTTGTTATATAGGTGTGCCCTTTATAGACAGTGATTTGTTATATAGGTGTGCCCTTTATAGACAGTGATTTGTTATATAGGTGTGCCCTTTATAGACAGTGATTTGTTATATAGGTGTGCCCTTTAATTCAGGTTTGACTGTACAATGTACCAGTATACAGCTTGGTCATGTAACAATAATAAGCTAAAAATTAATCCGAATTTTTTTTAAATAGTAATATATTGCCAATATATTGTAAAATTATTTCCTCAATAAATAATAAATACAAACTGAAAACCTTTACATCTTAGCAGTCATTTTGACAGATTAGATAGTCAAGTATCTTTGATGTGATAATCAGTCTGAGATTATTGCTAATATTGTTGTATGTTATTAATTAAGTACGCTGGAGATACAGGGAAATATATCTTAGATTTATTATTTTGATCTTTTACCAGAAAATCAAAAAGAAGACAGTTTTCTTGAGGGTACCATATTCAGTAGACAGATATTAATCTTTCTGTCTTTTTTATAGGTGGCCATTATATAAAAATGGATTATTACACTTATGTATATTCACCTCGGGGCCATTATGGTCATGATCGTATGGTCGTTGGATTTACAACTACCTATGCCATCAGTGCCTATCACCACTAACGTTGTGAGGTTGAATTCCTCTCAGGCAAGATGTACTTGATACAACATTATGTGAAAAAGTTTGTCAGTGACTTGTGACAGGTCGGTGATTTTCTCCTGGTACTCCGGTTTCCTCCACCAATAAAACTGACCGCCAAGATAGAACTGAAATATTGTTGAAAGTGGCATTAAGCACAATATCCCTAACCCTTACTTTAACCATTTTATAAAAAATTATAATTACATATACATTTATACATAACCACCTCTAAAGTAACTTGATAAATTATTATTACATGTACATTTATACATAACCACCTCTAAAGCAACCTGACAAATTATTATTACATGTACATTTATACATAACCACCTCTAAAGCAACCTGACAAATTATTATTACATGTGCATTTATACATAACCACCTCTAAAGCAACTTGACAAATTATTATTACATGTACATAAATTATACATAACCACCTCTAAAACAACTTCACAAATTATTATTGCATGTACATTTATACATAACCACCTCTAAAGCAACTTGACAAATTATTATTACATGTATACATAACCACCTCTAAAGCAACTTCACAAATTATTATTACATGTACATTTATACATAACCACCTCTAAAGCAACTTGACAAATTATTATTACATGCACATTTATACATAACCACCTCTAAAGCAACCTGACAAATTATTATTACATGTACATTTATACATAACCACCTCTAAAGCAACTTGACAAATTATTATTACATGTACACAAATTATACATAACCACCTCTAAAGCAACTTGACAAATTATTATTACATGTACATTTATACATAACCACCTAAAACAAATTGACAAATTATTATTACATGTACATTTATACATAACCACCTCTAAAACAACTTCACAAATTATTATTACATGTACATTTATACATAACCACCTCTAAAGCAACTTGACAAATTATTATTACATGTATACATAACCACCTCTAAAACAACTTGACATATTATTATTACATGTACACTATACATAACCACCTCTAAAGCAACTTGACAAATTATTATTACATGTACATTTATACATAACCACCTCTAAAACAACTTCACAAATTATTATTACATGTACACTATACATAACCACCTAAAACAACTTGACATATTATTATTACATGTACACTATACATAACCACCTCTAAAACAACTTCACAAATTATTATTACATGTACATTTATACATAACCACCTCTAAAGCAACTTGACAAATTATTATTACATGTACACTATACATAACCACCTCTAAAACAACTTGACATTGTATACTTTTATTTTAATTCTTTCACTGTATAAAAACCATGTTTAGCTCCGTGACTGGCCTAGAGTACAATAACCCTAAATATTACAACTGGTTAGCTAATTTATAATTTAGATTTAGTTTCTAGAAATTAGATACCAGATATTGGATTAAAACAGACATGAAAATAAAAATTGAATTTCTTAGGCATTCATTATCAAATGACTATTTACACAGTGAAATGATGCTGTCTAACAACACTAATGTCCAAGGTTGTAAATTTGTATTACAGTCAAACGTGTCTAAATCTGTCGCCCAGTGATCAACTATTTTGTTCATAATATAGAAGTGATTGCATTAGACAGGTAAAGCTCCAAAATTGGGACTAAATCTTTTATCGATTTAATTTAATTCTTTATTTATTTCATGAGGATTAGATACAGCCAGAGGCTACTAGTAGTTCTCCTCAACTATTTATTAATTTAAATAGTTCTATTCAAGGCGACTCGAGAGTATCTGAGCCTGATCAGTAATGAGTTATGCTGATTGATCCAACGTTTAGTTGTATTACAATTAGGTCTTGCTGTCATGAAATTTTTTAATATATAGTATCGTATGTGTACTTCAGAATTGTCCAATAGGAACACCGTATTTAGGTACAGTAGTGGTACATGTTACTGAAGTTGGACCTCAAAATGTTTGTAATCCCTGATCCACATTTTGAGACTCAAATGTACATACTTTTTACTTGTTGGAAAGCTTCGTTCTGATTAGTCAGGTTTTTAATACACAGTACAAATATCATGCTGGAAAGTCCTGAGTCAAATTTATAGAAGTTGTTATCTATATCAGGGAGGATTTTATTCAGTTATTTAACTGATTTCAGCTATTTTCCTCTGAATTTTTTTCCGAAAGTTGCTGGACACGGTCAGAACAGGTCATAAATTACAATTCTGAAAGGGGGTGTAGATGGTTTCAGCTATTTTTTAAAGGGGGTATAGATGGTTTCAGCTATTTTTCACTGATTTCGGTTATTTTATTTTCAAACCAGGATCATCCCTGCTGTATAATCTACTGCAACTTGTTCTTTTTCAGAAAATGTAGATGATTTAAGGAGGTGTATTACAGCAGGATTTTTTGCCAATGCTGCCAAGTTTCATTATACAGGGACCTATAGAACTGTGAGAGATGACCACCCCCTACACATCCACCCAACCTCAGTTTTATCTACAGAAAATCCTCCTCAATGGTATGTAAATAGTAGTTATGTAATACATATGTTTTGCTTGTTTAGTATTAGTTTAAAACAATTTCTACTTTCATATGTGTAATTTAAGTTAATAACAATATTGTACTTTTAAGCACTTCCTTGTGTATATATTTTTTAATTAGCTGACCTTGAGCAAAGGTCATTGTAAGATATTGTCATCCCTTTACCTCTATTGTCGTCTGCATCAGTAAACTTTTCACATTTCAATCTTTATCTCTTGAAAACACTATGAAATGGAACTAAACTTGGCCGAATTGTAATGGATGGTTCTAAGCATTATTTGTTATATTTGTTTCATTTAGAAATTCAACATGGCTGCTTAGGGTCAGTGATGCTTTATGATTGGCTAAGATTTTAAAGCTCTTCTTCTCAGAAACCACATGTTCATGTTTGATGGGATTATTACATAGTTAGAATGTTCCTTATATGACCCTCTGAAATTCAAAATGGCCACCAGAGGCAATCATGTGATTTGATTGGCTGATCTTCAGATCTTTTGTTCAGAAACTACTCATGGTTTGAAATTTAATATGATGTGAATGAATATGGAATGGTCCTTTACAAAGTATTTGATTTTTGTACTAATCCGAAATCCAAGATGGCAACCATCACAAGACATATTTTAATAGAGGGCAATAATGGAAAAAGAATTAAACCCTGTTTTTAGGAAATAAAATCTTGGTTGAACAGAATCAGAAATCCAAGGAAAATGTTTTTTGATACCATTCTAAATAAAATAATGGATGAAACTTCCTTCATTAGCTCTCTGCAAATGAATGAAGAGGAAACAAATTTGCAGGAACAACAAACGTTGGTGTTTGTCAGAGGAGTGTAGTTCGTGTTGACTAAAGAAATTATTTTTCTAATATGATTATCATTTGCACATTTCGAAAAGCAAACAATATCACAATTTAATTGTCACAGATAAAGCCAGTTTGTTTCCGATAAAGAGCAAAATTTATAACAAGAGTAAATATTTATCCATCCCCCTCTCGAAGGCAGATCGAGGGAGGGAATATTTTTTGTTTTAGCACTATCTGTAAGTGTAAACCTATTTTCCTAAATTATTATATGGCTGTTTTGTATCCCAGAATTTTCTTTCATAGTTATTTTGATGAATTTGTTTTTGAGAAGAGAAGGAGAGTCTGTTTGATTTCTTATTGAATCAAATGAAAAATCAAACAGTATGTCAGACATTTCGCAATTTTTCAAATATTTTATTTTTTTTAGGGTTGTATTCAATGAAGTTATACAGACGAACAAGGAATACATGAGAGATGTAACAGTTATAAAGCCGGAATGGTTGTGTGAATTGGCTCCTCATTTTTTTCAGTTTGGGACCGTAAGTTACAAAATTCAAATGTCTTTGGTTTTTGTATCAAGTATTAACTGCCTAAATAGATGCCACTGTAGGAAATAGTTTGTCAATGAACTAGGGGCAAATGGTTTTAATGTTCTCTGTAACCAACAAACTCTTTGAAACTTGACACTATGCTTCATATACAATGTATGATCCTATATAGACTAAATGTTTTGTTTTTATCAAAAATCCAAGATGGTTGTCACTGTAAGATATAATTTAGCAAGGGTCCACATAGAAAAAATGTTTAAAAGGCCCTTTTCTATGACACTAATGCATTCTCTGTCATGAAACAGATGAAATATTGTGTGTCCTATACGGTTCTGTATATATTTGACAAATGTGCCTATCTGAAAACTAATTTAGCATTTTCTCCCACTTTATCAGGTGAGCCTCTAGTTGCTTCTACCTGCCTAGACAGAGGCGGTTGATGGTAGGAGGCCTAGGACAACTGGAGATGTGTGTATTTCTGCATAGTCATATATCTATTAGATGGGGCTGTGCTGGTCGTGATTGTATGGTAGTTGTGAGTTTGAACCCCGTTCATGGCGAGGTGTACTCGACACAACATTATGTGATAAAGTTTGTCAGTGACTTGCGTTAGGTCAGTTGTTTTCAAAGGGTACCCCGGTATCCTCCATTGATAAAACTGACCAACCATCTATTATAAAGGAAGAACTGACACACTCACTTTAGGGTATTGAACACCCTACTGTGACTGTGAAATGTAAGACATCAATTAAAACACTATTCGTTTACTTTAATTAATATCTTACTATAATTGTTGTCTCTCATGTTCATTTACATACATATCTTTTCTTACTAAGTGTTTATAAGTTTGTCTCTCATGTTCATTTACATACATATCTTTTCTTACTAAGTGTTTATAAGTTTGTCTCTCATGTTCATTTACATCCATATCTTTTCTTACTAAGTATTTATAAGTTTGTCTTTCATACAGTATGAATTTTATTAATTCAGCACACTTCAGACTATATTAAACTGTCTAGTTTCCATTCTATTATTCAGCCCACTTCAGACTATATTAAACTGTCTAGTTGTCTTACTATTTACCTGATGGAATCTNTGTGGGTTTTTTTTTTTTTTGGAGGGGGGGGGGCTGTATTTGTAACCTCGTAACATGAGGCACAATGATGACAGTATCTGTAAGATTACTTCACCCATATTTTGATTTCATTTTAATAACCCTGCATCTGGGAAATCAAATTTTATCCCCCATAATTATGGAAATGACAAAGATGCCCAGATCTAGAGTTTATTGGCTGCAGACTAGGGACAGTTTCAAACAGGGTACGAGTTGAAGACCCCACTGTGACTGTCAAATGTAGAACAGCAATCATAAAACGCTGTTCATTTACATCCATGTCCTTTCTTACTAAATGATCATGTACAGATATGACCTTTTGATACTGTGATTGACTCTATAATTAGTATATCTGTTTGTGTCAGGTTAATTAATATCAGTTATAAACATCAGTTAAATATTAAGTGGATGTAATTCCTGGAAATATATTGATGCAAATTAAGAAATTGGATTTTAGTAAAAACAGTATGATATCTGACCATTGTCTTCACTGAGTTAGGTAACTTAGTGCATGTATTTCTTACATACAAGATATGTTGTTGTTATTGTTATTTTGATTTGTTTAAGGAATAATAACTATCTGTAGCTGAAAGGTTTTGTCAATTCAGTATGATATGGTCAGCTGTTGATGATCAGAAGTTGAACCTCCTGTAGAAAATTTCATATCCCACAGCAAAGTTCTTTTGTTTTCATAATGTTGATTTTATAAGTGTATCTCAGTTTGGAGGAATCAGTGTGGCCAGTTTTAGTGATGGAGGAAGCTGGAGTATCCAGAGAGAACCGCCGACTTTGTGAAAGTAACTGCCAATCTCTATCACATACTGACCACCTCTGCAAAACAAATTTAATATATGATCATTGGGGGNGAAATTTAAAATATTATTTTTTCCTGAAACCACTGAATCATTTAAAAGACAACTGTACAGGACTAATTACTGGAAAGCTCCCTGGGTACAGGTCTAACTACTGGAAAGCTCCCTGGGTACAGGACTAACTACTGGAAAGCTCCCTGGGTACAGGACTAACTACTGTAAAGCTCCCTGGGTACAGGACTAATTACTGGAAAGCTCCCTTGGTAGTCTTCTACATGTTTGTTGTAAAATTAGAAATCCAGGACATCTGCCTCCACATAACATAGTTTGATATCAGACCCTATGGGCAAAACTGACTGCCTTCAGTAAGTTGAAGATTGTGTCAACTATTTTTTTAAAGAAACTAAAAACTAACTAAATTAAATCCAAACTTGGATGATAACATATGTGTTTTCATATTTTGTGTGGATTGGAAATCTAAAATGTCACAAGATATTGTTTAATATAGTACCATATCAGAGACCATCTTGTCCTTGTTTTTAATGATTGGTCCATGAAAGGTCTCTTATTTTATGCTGAATCACAGGAATAATTGATTCTGAAATATGAATGAATATCATCCAAGATTGTTAATTTTAGCCTCACGTTTACATGGTTGAGCTAGATGGTGGGTGGGTGAAAGAGTGAGTAAGTTTGGCTGTGGTATTATGTTGTGGATCTGTCTTTGGCATTGCCGTCATCTGTCTGTAGACACAATGGTTTCCCAGTGCTAACTTTTTTTCAAATTGACCTACATTTTTGTATCCTTTGGACATTTTCACACAATGATTATTGGTACAGAATAAAGGTTGTAATTGATGTGGGTGATTGTAGTCTTACCCATTTCCAAACAAGAGGTCACAAGGTGCCAGAAAAATACTTTCTGTTAGTTGTGTGTGGATTGTTAATTTATTGTTTATCTTTTTTTATGATTTTTTAGGCCATGTGAGCTTTTGCCATTACTTGGCATCTTTCGTCTGTTAACTTTTCACATTTTAATCTTCTCCTCTGAAGCCACTTGTCCAATGAACTTGGTAGGAAACATCTATGGAATGTCCTCTATGAAGGTTGCCCATTTTGTCCCGATCCATTAACAAACGTGGCTGCCATAGGCAATTCTTGTTTCAGGTTGGTCGATTTCTAAATACTGTATAGCGCCTATATTTGGCGGTGGTTTTATTTTGATGTTAATGGCAGATTTGACAAAAAGCACCAAATATAAACACAGCCAATATTTGATTAGGAGATATCGTAACCTAATATCTACTAGTATTTATAGGTGAAGTCACTCAACTACAACATTTTATTTCAAACCAAGCAACACATTTACAAAAGAAAATCATTATAATTGATATAAAAAAAACAGTTATAAGCAGTTATTTGATTTATTGTTAATTATAGATTAATGCATGCCCTTTTCCATATCAAGACTGTTATCATCCCGGGAGACCGATATCGGCCAGAGGGCTTTAGCCCAAGGGGCGATATCGTTCGAGGGAGGATAAAAGTCCTGATATGGATAAAGGCATGCATTAATCTATTTATCACATATTTCAACATTGAATTAAAAAGAACAAAATTAACTTCCCACACAGACACCAAACTTGTGGATATGAGTGATTGATATCGGTTGAGGGTTCTGCTTCCGAAACACCAACAAATCTTTCCTTGCTGGACGTCGACATTTTCCAAATGACAATTAACAGTTGGGCGGAAGTGACGTCATGGTTCTAATGAGAGGCTTGATATCGTGTTATCAGAGTTTTGCCCCGATATCTGCCCATGGGCTGTTATCGCTGTAGCACTTCCGGTGTTTATGATGGGCAGAATTGACGTTATTACTTATAAATATGTGATAAAGTAACATAGATTAAAATATGGCAGTTATCTGTATTCAAATTTACATTCAACAATCATCTGATTAATTGTTAAAATAACATTATAATCTGAACATAGGCAGATTAATGAAGAGTATCAGTTAATTAAATCATAATTCAATATTAAGAAAATTAATTATTATCTTGTTTTAAAATAATTAGCTTACTGCAGTCTATTCACAATAAAAAAAAAAAAAAAATGAAATAAAAAACAAGTTTCCTATATATGTTAAGCTTTCCTTGTTTAAGCCTGCTTGTGTACAAGATTAAAACTCACATGACGACAAGGAGATAGATCATTAATACTTTATGTGGAAGGAGTAAAATTCATTACGTTTGGAAAGTAACTGTCACATATCTGTGTACTTTGGACATATTCTTTTACTATAAGATAAAATATAAAAAGGAGACTGATCTGTGGATCTTTGAAAAACAATTTCTTTACTAAAATTCCTGACCAACAGTAATTACAAAGAAGGAATTTAAGAAGAGACTGTCCTATAGATCTTTGAAATTTATCTTATCGTGACTAACAGTAATTACAATAATATCCTTCTTTCTTTTGAAGTATTTAAGTACCCCAGTAGTAATTAGATATAGCTGTTTAAATATTTAATATTTCAAGTATTACATAATTTTCTGGTAATCTAGTTTGTTTTGTTTTAATTATAACCTGAATTTATGGAAAAGTATTTCTTCCAGGAAAGTGAACTGGCAGTCAAAAGGTTAAAAATGGATGGCTGATGACAGAGAGTGTTGTCATAGACATTAAACTGATCAGGATATTGGATTTAATTGACCATCAGATTGATAGATTTTACATCCTGCAGGATGTGATGATGCCAGAAGGGATCCTTATGTCCGGGAAATACAAAACATGAAATAGAAATAAAAGCATGATTTGTCTGTGTTTTGTATTCCATATGATGATATTGTATTAACATTAGATACAGACGAGGAAATAAATAATCTGATAAAGAACAAATATAGTAGTTATTATTCTATATTTAGAATATTACAAATATTTACAATATATCTTAGATAACAATTTTTTTTTATTGCTATACACAAAAAAATGAATTACTACTACATGTACTAGTGATAATACGTTCAGACCTGCCCAAGTGATCATCTCTATTAAGCAGTCACCTGTATTAAAAGGTCACCTTTGAGACACAGAAAAATGGTCTTTTAAGACAGGTGACCTCTTAAATTGTCTATGACAGGACAAGAATAAGGTTACCTTTCAATACAGGTGACTGTTTGATAGAGGTGCCCTCATCGGCAGATTTGACTGTATATACAAAATTTACACTGCACTAGAGTAAGGTAATAAAAACCTGTTGTAAAAGTAAATTCACAAGAAACAGCTTGTGGGAATGAAAAAAATGTTGGTGGACGAACAAGCAAAATACAGATGATATGTTCAGCAGAGTCTTGTTATCTTCAACATGGATAAGTTGTTTTCTTGGGATTTACTCAAAATAGAAATTTGGGCGGTTTGAAGTA
Organism: Gigantidas platifrons; assembly: GCA_002080005.1. Lineage (NCBI taxonomy): Eukaryota > Metazoa > Mollusca > Bivalvia > Mytilida > Modiolidae > Gigantidas > Gigantidas platifrons. The sequence continues at coordinate 9,923 of MJUT01000268.1, forward strand.
GCTGTTTGCTCAACTTATCTCAGTTAATACCTAAGTGCAGGGGCGGATCCAGGATTTCAAGTTAGGGGGGGTGCACTGAAAATAATCGCTCTAAGCGAAGAGAGGCGAGACAATTTTTGGGGTATTTCGTGTGAAAAATCACGATTTTACGCCCAAAAAAAATCATATTTTTACCAATTTTAGGGGGGGGGGGTGCACCCCCCCCCCCTGGATCCGCCCCTGTAAATGTGTCTATTTCAAAGTAAAATCATCATTTCCTTTGACTTCAACACAATGAGGTTCAACTTTGTCTCATTTTGAAAATATATGGTTTGGTGGTTTATGGTTTATGGTGTTTAATGCCACTTTCAACAATATTTCAGTTATATCTTGGTGGAGGAAACTGGAGTACCCTGAGAAAACCACTGAGTGTTGTATCGAGTACACCTCACCATGAACGGAGTTCAAACTCACAACTTTTGTAGTGATAGGCACTGATTGCACAGGTAGTTGTAAATCCAACTACCATACGATCATAGTGGCCCCATTTAAAAAAATATAGCAATTTTGAAGGATGATTTGTGATAATACAACCATATGTTGACATAGTAGAAGTTACACAGAGGTAGTCTGATGGTGTTACAGTCATATGTCAGCATGATTGAAGTAGCTAGTTGCGGCTAGGGTTATGGTGTTTAATGCCACTTTCAACAATATTTGAGTTATATCGTGGCGGTCAGTTTTATTGGTGGAGGAAACGGGATTACCCGGAGAAACCCACCAATCTGTCACAAGTCACTGACAAACTTTATCCCATAATGTTGTATCAAGTACACCTCGCAATGAGCACAATTCGAACTCACAACTTTAGTGGTGATAGGCACTGATTGCACAGGTAGTTGTAAATCCAACTATCATAGGATCACGACCACAACGGCCCCTTGAAATCGTGTTATTTGTAAATACATTTTGTATGCTTCAGTATTAACAAAAAAAAGTTTTAAAGAATACAATGACACGTGAAACCATGCAGCTCAATTACTTAAATAACAATCTACAAAAGAAAATCCATAGTTTAGAAAAATCAAAAATAAACTTATACACGTTACAAAGAAAACATGGTTCAAAAGCATTGCAAATCATGAAGGGTGGATCTTCAATGCAACTGTGTTGCACCAAGAGCGAAAATTGAATGACTTAAAATTACACTGCATACCTTTAATGCAAAAATCTGATTATTAAAGCACAAAATAATCAAGGACAAAAGTTAAGTGTCGTCTTGATGTGACAAGTTATTAAACTAATGATGAAGAATATATATATATATATATTTGGTTGATTTGTTGAATTTATTGTGTTTAACATCACTTTCAGCAATATTTCACCTATATCATGGTGACCAGTTTTAGTGGTGGAAGAAACCAGAGAACCACTGACCATGGGCAAGCAACTGGTAAACTTTATTACTTGCGAGTCGAGTGCACACTTTTTTGTAATTTAAAAAGACGAGCGCGAACCCATGCCGTATTGGTGATAGGCTTGTATGAGTTGTTAGCTAATCCAACTACCTATATATATAATATATATATATATATATATATATATATATTGAATTTGCTCATATTTCTATTTACAGCACATGATATAAGCTATACTGGTATAATAACAGTGTAATTTCCTTTCTAAAACCTATTGCATAATTACAAGTGTAATGTTTCTCCTTTAACAATAAAGCTGGTCAGGGGGATATGTTACTCTACCACAAATACTACAATACATTTAACAACTGATACAATTATTGAGGACAGAACTTAAATGGGACTTAAATGTTCTATAAATATATATGTTGTGTACATGTTGCGATTTTGTACAAGTTATAATTTGTACAAAAATATTGTACAAGTTATAACTTGTACCACACAAAAATACAAGTTATAACTTGTACAATATTGACCTGTACAAGTTATAACTTGTACAAAATTCAGTCAAAAAAGTGTTTCAACTTGTACAACTTTTTCTGAGAAATAATAAATTCATATTTCAACTTGAAAAGTAATTTATTACAACAAAACTGCAAAAACTATCTACATAAACAAAACTAGCACACAAAAGATACTAAAATTCCTAAAATGAATTTTAGTATCTTACTTGAAAAATGACAAATCAATCAAACACATAGTGTGTTGTTTGATGACGTTATTTGAAGACATTTCTTATAGTGCACAGGGCCCGGGTGGCTCAATGAGTTAGGTAGTTGAATTACCTAACAACTCGTACAAGCCTATCACCAATACGGCGTGGGTTCGCGCTTGGCTATGTAGATTACAAAAAAAGGTGCACTCAACTCGACTCGCAGCCGCAAGTGATAAAGTTTACCAGTTGCTTGCCCATGGTCGGTGGTTCTCTCCGGGTACTCCGGCTTCTTCCACCGCTAAAACTGGTCGTCATGATATAGCTGAAATATTGCTGAAAGTGGCATTAAACACAAAAAACTCAATCAATCAATCCTATAGTTCACTGACAAATTATCCTGATTGTCGACCATGATTGCTGTGACATCTATACTCAACTGTTGGTACTCAAGGTGTGAACAGATTGTAAACTTACAAAGATTTTTACCTTTCTACTGAGTGCTAGTTCAACACAGTAATTAACAGGTAGAAACTATTTAAATATATTTGGTCAATACTTCATCATTACAAATCAAATTATATTGATGACCTTAAGATATTTCTAAAGTATTGGAAGTAACATACATTTTTAAATAGAGTTTAATTCATCCAAACAATAAAGTTGGTTTGGCTTGGATACTTTAGTAATGTGTTGTTAGTAAAATATACAGTTCTAAAAAAGTTGTACAAGTTGAAACACTTTTTTGGCTTAATTTTGTACAAGTTATAACTTGTACAGGCCAATATTGTACAAGTTATAACTTGTATTTTTGTGTCCTACAAGTTATAATTTGCTCATATTTTTTACTTATAGCACATGTTATGCAACTAACTTACATGTATAAACAATCTTACATAGCTCTAGTTAAATCATATATTGTCCCACAAGTAGCAAATCTAATTAGCACAAAAAGGGAAACAAAATACATAATAACAACAAATGTCACGGAAAGTCAACAAACCACATCATCCATCTCTAGTTATGAATAACCAGCAACTCGAAGATGTGAAATATCACAAACATCTAGGTGTAACAATCTCCGATGATGGCTCATGGAACAAACATATTGAACTTGTTATTGACAAAGCATATTCAAGGTTAAATATTCTTCGTATGTTAAAATTTAGACTAGATAGATTATCACTTGAAAAGTTGTATTTATCTTTTATCAGACCACTATTAGAATATGGGGATGTAGTGTGGGACCCTCATAATATGTACTTAATTAATATTTTGGAAAAGGTTCAAATTGAAGCGATGAGGATCATATCGGGTGGAACAAAATTAACTCCTTTAAGGGAATTATACAAAGAAACCGGATTAACAAAACTAAAAGATAGAAGGGAAAACCATAAGCTCGTTCAACTATTTAAAATGCAAAATGACTTAACTCCGACATCTTTATCGACTTTGATTCCTAACCGCTTTCAGGATGTGCACACATACAACACCAGACATAACAATGCGTTCCCGTTGCCAAGAACCCGAACATCACTCTATGCTAGTTATTTTCTACCATCTACTTTAAAATTATGGAATTCTCTACCGCCAGAAATAAAAGACTGTCCATCCCTTAGCATTCTCAAATCTAGAGTTGATCATGATAATGTACCTAAATATTATTATTACGGTCCAAGACTGACACAAATATTACACGCTCGTCTTCGTATGAGAAGTAGTTCTCTAAACGAACATTTGTATATAAAAAATATTATTGATAGTCCTAATTGTGTCTGTGGAGAGATTGAATCTACACATCATTATTTATTCAAATGTCCGAAATATACTCTTCAACGAAATAGTCTTTTTCGAAAGCTATTGCAGCTACTGAACATTCGACCTTCGGAAAATTTACTATTATTTGGCAGTCCAGACCTTGATATCAATTCAAATACTATTGTTTTTACGACAGTGCATAAATATATTTCACAAAGTAAACGATTTTTATAAATTATAAAACTGAGATACATCATGTGATTTTCTATCTAGAGTGCAACTTACAATTTCCTTTTTATTTCCTTCTTCCTTTAAATTTCTGTTATTTAAACAATGTTAAATTAATTGAGTATGTTTTAATGACTATTTGCAATTTATCATGTGTTTTTTAGGAAACGGATTAATATAAGCGTTACGCTTGTTTCTGAATCCTATGTTATATTGTATTGTGAAAAAAAATGTAATATGTAATTCATCAATAAAATATGTTTAAATCAACAAATGTACTATAAAAATAACACAATGTATTTACAAGTTTTAATCACTCATAAAATGTTTATTGCTATTCATAACCTTAAAACTTTTAATATGACTTATGTTAAGTTCTCTTGTTACTATTAGATGGAGCAGCATGTGGTGTATGGATGATTCAAACATGAAAAGGGGAAGCTATGATTTCCATGCAAAATAATTTTTAATTCTGTCTGACGTTTTGCTTTTATAGAATGAGGGAGAAAAATAAGTGTTTGAAGTAGTCATTAGGACACCTAGGCCATAGGGCCTTGCATCTTGGCTTAATGAGTTAGGTAGTTGGATTACCTAACAACTCATACAAGCCTATCACCAATACGGCGTGGGTTCGGGCCCGACTTTGTAAATTACAAAAAAGGGTGCACTCGACTCGCAGCCGCAAGTGATAAAGTTTACCAGTTGCTTGCCCATGGTCGATGGTTCTCTCCAGGTACCACGGCTTCTATCACCACTAAAACTGGTTGCCATGATATAGCTGAAATATTGCTGAAAGTGGCATTAAACACCAAACATCAATCAATCAATCAACCTTGCATCTGTCATTGTCCGTAATTTTTCCCATTTCAATCTTTTTTTTTTCTGAAACCACTGCAACCGAATCTTGCAGAAAAACAACATCTTGTGCAAGTTTCCTACTAGTTACAAATTAGCATGTTGGCTTCTATGGCTAATTAGTCTTTCTGATTGATATTGAAAAATTCAAGATGGCCACCATCATAGAGCATACTTTAGCATAAATGCATATGAATACAAACTTTTTTCTTAGAAACTACAAATTTCATTGAAGGTCAACAATTCCACTAATATCAACAAATCACCTCACCTCATCTTATTGAACATGAAAAGGATATTATATAATATGCCATTAGATATCCAGGTCCTGGCCTGGAACAGTGACGGTGTTTAATATAGAACCAAATAGTGTTTTGCATGAATTACAAACTTGACTGAACCCCTTATAGGAATATGAATTAAATAGCCTTTTCTCAGAAAATGATACAGACTCGTGTGAGTCTCTTGTTCAATATTTTTTAAAATAGATTTGAACAAAACTGGGTGAAAATATTTGATCCTGATCCACCTTAACAATATACATACATAAGTGTAAATATTTGATCCTGATCCACCTTAACAATATACATACATAAGTGTAAATGTATTATTAAACAATAACCTATACAAGTTATACACTACTATATACCTGAAATACTACTAAAGTTATATTGTGGTGGTCAGTTTTATTGTGGTGGTCAGTTATATTGTGGCGGTCAGTTATATTGTGGTGGTCAGTTTTATTGTGGTGGTCAGTTATATTGTGGTGGT
>MJUT01000268.1:112180-123876 GCA_002080005.1 Gigantidas platifrons
GTTATTTGTGTTTGTTTGGTTCGTCTTTACCTCCAGTTGTTTGTAGGAGGACTCATGTCTTATTTACGTTGTTTGTCTTTGTTTGGTTCGTCTTTACCTCTAGATGTTTGTAGGAGGACTCATGTCTTATTTGCGTTATTTGTATTTGTTTGGTTCGTCTTTACCTCCAGTTGTTTGTAGGAGGGTGCATGTCTTATTTACGTTATTTGTGTTTGTTAGGTTCATCTTTACCTCCAGTTGTTTGTATGAAGGCTCATGTCTTATTTACGTTATTTGCGTTTGTTTGTGTATGGTGGTGTCTAACATATATTGCGTTGTGTTTTTGTTTTTCTTCGTCTTTGTTTCCAGTGTCTCTGGATTGTCTATTGTTTATTGCCCCTTCGGTATCCTTTAATGTTTATTTAACTTATGTCATGCAGCAGTGACAATCTTGAATTTCTGATCAACGCAAAAAAAAAAAACCCAGATTCTTTGTAGAAGACTATCAAAGAAACAGTCAAACCAGGTCTGCTTTCATATGATTCAGTGGTTTTAGAGTAAAATGAATGTAAAAAAAAAAGGCTGTATTCTCACAAAAACATATTTTATTAAATTTCTCATATCATCCTAAGTTCTGCATTGGCAGTAATCTCTGTTTTTCCATCAACATTCGAAAGTGGCATTAAACACCATAAAAACAAAACCAAATCCATCAACATTCTAAAACAATTCAAAAGGATCATTGTAGGAACTTTCTTTGGACCATGCGAACTAATAAAAAGAATGAACCACATTTACTGCAGTTATGAACCTATAAATTAATATTAGTCACATGTCATTTTATACGTGTTTCGATTGGTTTAAAAAGTTGAGGTTATTTGTATATGTACTGAATCATAAAATATACGTCGTTCTCAAGGCGTCGCATGTCGCTGTCATCAGGTGATTTTCTTTAAATGAGGCACCTTTGGGGTTATATAAATTTATTCCCGATTATTTGCCTTATTTGGAAAAAATAAATATATTTTTCAATATCATAACAAAAAAAGTTTGAATTAATTTATAAGGATTGATCAAAATTATTTGTTCGGTTCATTCGAAATAACCTCAATCAGGTTGTACACACCCTTGCGTAATTCATGAGCCAAACAAACATTGTGATCAATCCTTAAATGCCTGTGTTTTTAGGGTTTTTTTTCTTCAAATAATTGCTACTGCAGTATTTTTCTTACCTGTTTTTCTGCCATAGCCTTGTCATACATGGCTCTAACTTTAGCTAATTCAGCCTCTTTCTCGTCTAACTGTGCCTGAGCTTTCTGTAAATCTCCCATAGCAATGTTCAATCTGGCTTCTTGTACAGCTAAATTAGCCTAGAACACAAACAATAAAAAAAAAAAAAATCAATTTCTTTACCATGTCAATAAGAGATTCAACTACCTTCTTCTAAAACACAAAAAAATTAACTCAAATGTTCAATCATAGAAAGTATAAGAAATGTGCCTTCTTAAAATACTCTGAAGAATTTTGTTTAAAAAAGTATATATTACTAACCTTTAATGGTAGAACTTCTTTGTTGATAGCAAAGAAAGCTGCCATAGCTTTAGTCCATGCACAAAGACCAGCAACATTACCACACACTTTCTTGGCAGTTTCTAAATTGTAGTCCTCCTGTACCAGATACGGTGTTAACAGCTCAACAGTCTCATCATTGATTGTATCTTTAGGGAACTGTACCAATGTATTCAGGAAATTTGTTCCGGCTAAAAGCTGAAATTTAATATATATACCGTATAGCTTATACGAATGTATTCAGAAAATTTGTTCCGGCTAAAAGCTGAAATTTAATATATATACCGTATATATACAAATGTATTCAGGAAATTTGTTCCGGCTAAAAGCTGAAATTTAATATATATATTTCGTATAGCTTATATGAATGTATTCAGGAAATTTGTTCTGTCGAAAATCTGAAATTCAATATTTATACCGTATAACTTATACCAATGTATTCAGGAAATTTGTTCCGGCTAAAAGCTGAAATTTAATATATATATTTCGTATAGCTTATATGAATGTATTCAGGAAATTTGTTCTGTCGAAAATCTGAAATTCAATATTTATACCGTATAGCTTATACCAATGTATTCACCAAATTTGTTCTGTCGAAAATCTGAAATTCAATATTTATACCATATAGCTGATACCAATGTATAAATGAAATTTGTTCTGGCAAAAATCTGAAATTTAATATTTATATCATATAACTTATACCAATGTATAAATGAAATTTGTTCAATATAATCAAATAGTCACAATATTCCCTCATATACCCTTATCCTGTGTTTATGATAGTCACTAACATAATTCTCTTTGCTATTTTTCAAAATTATTTTGGTTCCCAACATCTACTAATATCTTATACAAACCAATGACCTTGACAGCCATACTGACCTTGAGAGATTCTGTCCATGATGGTTTTACAACAGGTCTTTCTGGATCTTGCTCAACAGGGTTTAATTTCTTCTGGAAGAGCAAGAGTACACAATCCATGATTCTCATGATGAGATGAGGAGGTTTACCTAGCTTTCTCACGGTGGCAATATCAGCTGGTTTGATAGTATTCAAGGCAGCCTCTGCTTCTTCTAAAGCAGGACGAGCCTCTTCAAGCTTGGCATAAGCAATAGCTTTGTCTTTCTCAATGACGTCTACAATGGCTTGAGCCTTGTCCTTGACCTTTTGCACTTGCTCTTTGACCTTTTCAGCAGCTTGTGCTTTAGTGGTCACTTCCTTTAATACTTTATCAGCTTTTTCAGATGCAATAGCCAGTTCTTTTTCTTTTTCAGCAAGCTCATCTGCCAAAACAGCCACTTGTTGTGCAGCTTCAATCAATTTTTCTAAACCAGTGTTCATTCTCTGAGCTAATTCTCCTATTTCCTTTTTCTTGTCAGCATAGACAGTTTTATAGCCATTAATGAATGAGAGGTAAGATTTGGGAGTTACATGGGTAGAACGACGATACCTAAAAAGACAAATTACAATGAAAAATTAAACTAATATAAACAAATTACTATGATACTCTATAAATCTTATGAACATGTATAACAAAGGAGATAGATTCAAAAGACGGTAATCTTTTATTCTAAATGACAATGTTTTTATAGGGATAGAGTTATGGTGTTTATTACCACTTTCAACAATATTTCAGTTATATCGTTGCGGTAAGTTTTACTGGTAGAGGAAACCGTAGTACCAAGAGAAAACCACAACCTAGTGGTGATATATACCGATTGCATAGGTAGTTGTAAATCCAACTATCATATGATCATGATCACAACAACCCCCGTTTTAATGACTAATAAAAACATAAATATATAATCTATTGTGTATGATGCATTTCTGGAATAAACTTCAACAAGTATGCTCATTTTCACCTGTTTTCCGGATCCATTCAATCTTGTATTCACCTTGAGCTATCTCATGTTTGCTTATTTGAATAAAACATTGTTTACACGCAAAAAGGATTTTCGTTTCCAATTTATCTTAAACATCTGGCTAAAAAAAATATTTGAACTTGTCAGATTAGTTATAGAAATATTTTTTGCTAAAGGAAGGTAATAATATATTACCTCTGGAAATAATCAATACAACTTTCTGCTACACCGTCATGTATAATTCCCATGGTATGGATCACCTGTTTCTTGACCTCAGCGGTGCACTCGATGTCAAACTTAGCCAGGAAGTGATCAGCTACAGCGATCAGGGCATCTCTTGGCCATCTCTGGAACCAGTCCATTGTACAACCAGAAATAAGTCCTGGAAACTTCAATGATCTTGCTCGGAATTTCTCACCAACCTATAAAAAAATTAAAAAATAAATAAATAAATATGTATGTATGAATTATATATATTAGAATCATATTAGAATCAAGGTTCAATAACTTGTAATATTTGTTTTTCATACCACATCCCATCATTTTACAGTCCTCGAAAAGAAAATTTGAATTTACTGGTCCGAATCAAATTCTTTAATTTATTTTTATATATATCTATTAAAAAAATGAAAAGTTTATTGGTTCGAACAAAGTTTTACTGTTCTTGGGCCGGAGGACTGACTTTATGATTTTTTTATGAAATAATCTTTTAACATTGGTGCCTAGTTCATATATATGTGTTACAATTTTAAATATGAAGAATATGCAAGCAATTTAAAATAAATTGAATAAACAAAATTTTAACAACTGTGATTATGTTTGTGTTACAATTAAAAATGTGTAGCTTTATTTAAATTTTGACAAACAATCTTAACAAGAAGAGTAGTAGGAATGTTTTATTTGAATGATATGACTGATGTCTGTTGAATATATATTAACTCAGGGCCCGGGTGGCTCAATGAGTTAGGTAGTTGGATCTAACAACTCATACAAGCCTATCACCAATACGGTGTGGGTTCACGCCCGGCTTTGTAAATAGTGATAAAGTTTGCCAGTTGCTTGCCCATGGTCGGTGGTTCTCTCCGGGTACTCCGGCTTCCTCCATCATTAAAACTGGTCGCCATGATATAGCTGAAATATTGCTGAAAGTGGCATTAAACATCAAAATTCAAATTCAAATTATATATTAACTCCCACAATCTTCCCGTCTGCAGGCTAGGGGACGCTTCACATCGTAGTAAGGTATTATTAAAGACCCTACTGTGACTGTACATTTGAAATGTAGAATAGAAATAGAGTTCTGTTCTTTAGCTTTCATTTGTGTCAAAGTGTAATGTTGTATAGTCTCTCTCACATTCAATTACATCCATATCATTTCTTACTAATATATTTGTAAGTCAATGTAGAATTTGCCAGTCAGACCAATAGTTCACATAGAATTAGTCCAGAAAATAAGTTATTTAAAACAACATTTCTGACAACCACAGCTCCAAAAACTTTTAGCAAAATGAATGGGTGGATATTAAAGGTGGCATCTTGAGCCTCAATAATCAGTAAGTTATTATACTTCCTTTATAGTACATATATTAAAAAAAATAATCACTCACTGTTTGAACATCCTTAGAAAATCAGTGTTCAAACTTTAAAAATTATTTACCCAACACAAACTATTGTCCTCCATGAAATACACCTATTGTTTTACATACATTTGTACATTATTTAAGCTTAGGAGTAAATCATTACCTCATTCCTCCCCTGGACTCCCATCCCATGAAATAAACATTCTGTTATACACAGCTGTAAACTGTCCAAGTTTAAGGAATAAATTATAGACAAATTTCCCTCCCCCTACAGCCCCACCCATGCAATACATTTATTCTGTTATACACAGCTGTAAACTGTCTAAGTTTAAGGAATACATTATAGACAAATCTCCCTCCCCCTACAGCCCCACCCATGAAATTAATTTATTCTGTTATACACAGATGTAAACTGTCTAAGTTTAAGGAATAAATTATAGACAAATCTCCCTCCCCCTACAGCCCCACCCATGAAATAAATTTATCCTGTTAAACACAGCAGTAAATTGTCTCAAGGAATAAATTATTTACCATGCAATACAAATAAACTATTCTAGTTTGAACTATCTATATCTTGTCATGCATATGTAATTACATTAGTTCCTGATATTTTATGTGCATTGTGGTTTTATATGTAGATTTATAACAATAGGCTTTCAGCTAGACCATTATATGTATTCTAAACAGAACTTTTCTTTTGCTGATTTTAAATTGTCAGATTGAAAATTGATTGATATTTTCCTTTGATCTCTATGAGTGATATTGTAAGTATCAACAACCTGACTCTGATACTGAAAAATATCAGTCAGTATGACGTCACATTATCATGTTTAATACCGATAAAAACAATCACGTCAGTTTTGAAAGTCTCTAGTATCATAGCTCATCCTATTGAACTTGCTCAGATACTAGCGATAACGTCAGTTTTGAAGGTCTCTAGTATCACAGCTCATCCTATCAGACTCACTCAGATACTAGCGATAACGTCTGTCTCACCTTCAAAACTGATGTTATTCTATATTATTTTCTTTCGTCAAGAATGAATGGAACTAAAAGATCATGTTTTAATTAAGGTTTCTGTTACTACAAATGAAACCTTGTCCCTGAAAATGAAACTAAAACTAAATTACAGTGCTTTATATAAAAAATTGTATCATTAAGCTTTTTATATCCCTGTCCTCAACATGCTGGCATTCCATATTGTTCTGAATATTGACCTTTGTCTAACTAATTATAGACTTACACCAGTGATCTGTTTTATAATGATAAGCAACATGTAAATACATCAATATTTTTTTACAAAATGAAACAAACATTCATAAATGATCTTCTGACAAATTAACTTGAATTGGCTGAATATTTGAATTATATGTGGTAAACTTGCTGAAATTCTACTTATATTCAAGGAGATAATTCATCTGAGTTTGAGATTTGGTTCAACTGATAGCAACAAAAAAAAACAACAAATTGTCATACTGTGTCTTCATGAGAATACTTTATAAATAAATACGAAGGTCAAGGTCAAATCTTTATATCTCCAATAAATATTTGAGGGTAACCATGCTGAATCTTTTATTCCTGTGTAATTTAAAATAATGTATTAAAAATTAATTTAGCTTTTTTTAAAACTATAAATCATTCTTACAAACTGTTGGTATTTCTGTCTTTTAACATTTCAGTATATATATTAGGTGAGTAAAAATAGACCACATCTAAAAAAAAGAAAATAATACAACTATATTTTATCGTACCGGTGAAAAACAGAGAACGACATGTAGGTTGTTACGGACTCTGGACATGTAGTACTCGTACAAGTTTTCATTTGATGGTGGTCGTCGTGGAAACTCTTTCTTCATAACTGGAATTAATTCACCAAGAATTTCATCCATTTCATCTCTTGCAAACAAGTTAGCTACCTATTTATAAAATACAAAAAATAATGTATTTTATTATTATTTACATTTAATTTTGTTTCCCAGTAACAAACAAATAAAATATTTATATTGATCATTTTGATTTTTTAGGTCATTTCTATGTTTACATTCTTGTGTAGAATTTCAACAGAAACAATTAACAAATGAATTTAAAAAGATGAATTGTTGAATAAACTAAAGATGGCTTATATAATTACAGTCAAACCTGTATTAAGAGGTCACATTTGGGACAAAGAAAATGTGGCCTATAAGACAGGTGTCCTCTTAAAAGAGGTTCAATTCATATGGAATTTTCTCTGTCAGGACAAGAAACACATGACCTTTTATTACAGGTGATTTCTAAACAGAGGTGACCACATGGGAAGGTTTGACTGTATTATTTTCTTGCATTCCTTTATTTACTGAATCAACAAGTAAATGTAAGTACTTACGACACCGGATGACAGAACGTTATTAAGGTATTCCAGGAAACCCTCGTCTTTTATTTCCTGATCAGTAAACAGGAAGGTAATTCCCTTTCCTTGTTGTCCAGCAGTTCTGTACAAAAATTTCAAATCGTCCAGGAAGTTGGAAACATTGTATGACCTAAAAGAAAAGCATAGTTAATCATTAACAGTTGTTTTTGACGGGACAAACATAAAGTCTCATTAACTAGTTCTTGAAGTAAGCAAAGTTCAGATAGTTTGTTACATTGTATTTTTAATCCAGGTTAAATATTACACAAAAAGTAGTGGCATCAGTATTTATCCAGAATGAAGTCTGACATTTTCTAATGTTTCATTCACAAATTCTAAACAGTTTTAAAATGGCTACAACTTTTAATTGAAAACAAAATATGTACACATATATTATTTCATAAATATAAAATATATTTTGAAGATTATTCAAGTGGTAAGTAATATATAAACATTGAATCAGTTAATTAGTCTGGCTTTCTCTTGATGACTCTACCTTAATGTACATGCTAACAATAGTTTGACTTTTACTGCTGTACTCTGCAGTTAAACATAGGTGTAGGGGAAAATTTTAGATATATATATTCTACCATCATCATATATTTATTATCATAAATTTTTCATTCTGAAAAAAAATATACTCCAATGATTTAGTCCTGTAACTTCTGAAACAAAAATATACTCCAATGATTTAGTCCTGTAACTTCTGAAAAAAAAATATACTCCAATGATTTAGTCCTGTAACTTAAGAAAATCAACAAATCCTACCTTGACAATGTGACTTGGAATGTCTTGTATCCAGCGATGAAAGACGCCAGCCGAGTAAGTGACTGTTTACCAGATCCACCAACACCAACCAATAAAGCATTTCCACGTGGTGTACGGATGATACGAGATATCTTGACCAAATGGATCATGGCATCTTTAAAGAAGACGAGGTCCATTCCTGATCCTCTGATTCCTTCATTGTACTGTTGTAGAAAACCATGGAGTCTCTCCTCTAGAACCTCAAATCCGTCAATCTGGTCAAAATAGATATGATATTAATAAACAGATAAAAACCATGGAGTCTCTCCTCTAGAACCTCAAATCCTTCAATCTGTTCAAAATAGATATGATATTAATAAACAGATAAAAACCATGGAGTCTCTCCTCTAGAACCTCAAATCCTTCAATCTGTTCAAAATAGATATGGTATTAATAAACAGATAAAAACCATGGAGTCTCTCCTCTAGAACCTCAAATCCTTCAATCTGGTCAAAATAGATATGGTATTAATAAACATATAAAACCCATGGAGTCTCTCCTCTAGAACCTCAAATCCTACAATCTCGTCAAAATAAATTTGGTATTAACAAACAGATCAATACATTTGAAAATGGCATGGGGAAAAGTGTATAATAATATAATATGTACATGTATATTATTTTATCAACATAAATATATTTTGAAGATTATTGAAGTAGTACTTATTGTGTAAACATCAGGAGAATCGGTTGATTAGTCAGGTTCTTTCTTGATAAGTCTACCACAGTATACATGATAAGTATGATAAGACCTTTACAGTATGGTTCTGATTATCCCTTTGGTATCTTGGTAAGTATGATAAGACCTTTATGGTATGGTTCTGATTATCCCTTTGGTATCTTGGTAAGTATGATAAGACCTTTATGGTATGGTTCTGATTATCCCTTTGGTATCTTGGTAAGTATGATAAGACCTTTACGGTATGGTTCTGATTATCCCTTTGGTATCTTGGTAAGTATGATAAGACCTTTACGGTATGGTTCTGATTATCCCTTTGGTATCTTCAAAGTTTTCTTAGTGTTTTTATGAAAACCATTGGATAAAGATCATTTTAGGTATATTGTAGAGATCAGTTTTATCAGTGGATGAAATCAAATTTCTCACAGAAAACAACCAAAGAAACATCTTGATATCCATATTTGGTTAACTTTTAATCATGTGGATTCAAAGAATATTTTTCAACAGGTCTAATTTGCATGATTGTCAAAAATCAGAAAAATTACAACTTTCTTAGAAACTCCAGAATATTTTTAATACCACTAATTACCATTTAGCCATCGAGAACAAACATTGAAAGTATAAATAGAAACCAGGGGCTCGCTTGAGCCTCTATCATTCACATGGTTAATCGTGAACTGTGTGGGTTCAATCAAGTTTATAGTGTCTGAAAAAAGTCATATATTCATATTTCGAAAGGGTCATATGTTGAACTATGTTCTTTGGCAGCAGACATCTTGAATATTCAATTAACAATAAAAAAACAACAGTCTTAGCAAAGAACTATCCATGTACAGCTTAGGTTCCATTAAGTTATTTCTTGTTTTGAATAAAGGAATAATTTATTTACTTTCACAGTTGGTCCTACATCTACCTATATGTTCTGCAGTGGTGGCCATCATGGATATCGGATCAACACAATTATAGTACCAAGTTTTTTTTTTGTAGAGAACCATGCAAGATTGCAGCTAAGCTTTATTTCAAATGGTTCAGGGGTTTCATTAAGGAATCATTTCAAAATATATTTACTATAAGGTCATATGTTAAATTTGTCCTGCAATGGTGGCCATCTTGGAATTCTGATAGAAACAAACAAAAATTAAACTTTTAAGGGATAACAGAAGAGGTATAAAACTTACAGGTTCATAGATCTTTGGCATTTCAAAGTCAGCATCGTCTGGTTCATCACCTGTAGGCTCTGGTGCATCCCTGTGTTTTAATAAATCCATAATAAATTTATATCTCAAATATATTATTGTTAAAATTTTATTTATGAATTAACTTGCAGTTTACTAGATTCATCAAAAATATAATTAATGAAAAAAAATTACATTACATGGAGTAACTTATTATCAAATTTTACAAATTTTCAAGTTTTCAAAAGAATTAATGATACTGATAGATGGTATAAAAGTTCTCAAAAAAAAAAAAAAAAAGAACCATCTTATTTCCTGCAAAAAATATCTTTCTTTTTTTTTATTATACAAATCACTTATACAGTGATGTCCATCTAAATTAAACATTTTATGGATATTCTTGAGAAAAAAAAACAACAACAAAAAGAGGGTAAACCCCCTAAAAAAACAGGACATGTCTAAAAATAAAACAAAGTTAAAAAAACATTTCAAAATATAGAATAAGGTGTTAATTTACCATATTACTTCTGGAAGAAAGATGTTAAATTGAAATGTGAATGGGGGGGAGAAGAAAATAAAATTTGTGAATATTAGATCAGTGTAAAATAATTGTCAATAGACAATGACTTAAATTTGTTTGTTAAAATTGTGATAGAAAAAAAAAGAAAGAAATTATTGTGAGATTAGATTTTCTGTCAATATTTACAAAACAAGTACATCAATACATATAAAATATAATAAAGTTTAAAGCACACATCTATAAAAATAAATATAAATATAAATATTAGGGATAATCTGAATCATCATTTTAGTAACTAACTAAATGGGAAAAACATCTAAAAAAAAAGCTCTTAGAACAAAACTAAATTGATTACCTTACTCTCAGCTGTTTTATTTTTAAGATTTTGAAGAGCTTAGACTGTAAAGTTGGCTTTAAGGCATTTCTCTATGATAACATAGTAGACTTGCTCAGCTTTCTCCAAATGATCATCTATTGTCCCTTGAAATTTCTTTATCCCACAGTGATTGTCACAAATTAGTAAAGATAGGGTAGGGTTATAGTGTTTAATGCCACTTTCAATAATATTTCAGTTATATTGTGGCGATTAATTTCAGTGGTGGAAGAAACAGGAGTACCCGGAGAAAACCACCGACCTGCTGCAAGTCACTGATTGCATAGGCAGTTGTAAATCCAACTACCATACAATCAGGACCACAATTAGTAAAGATATTGCTCCACACTGAATACTGTTTTAACATACTCCCGATTTCTAATTTTTATATCAGATCCTTGACCATAAATAATGCAAAATAGAATAAAACTTCAAATATGTAATGTTTACAGAGTAGTTTACAAGGAGACGGTAATACTAAATTCTGTAACTTGTGTCCAATCAAAATTGTCATTCATTAGACAATAAAATATGTCTAAACTCAGATATTACCAAATTTGAGCTGATAGACAGTTTCCTGACTTACTCCATTAATGTCTACTCACCACAATGACATAGTCTTTATATCCTGATACCTGACTGATTATTGATAGCTTCCTCCTGAGAGCGGAGGACATATACTTTATATCCTGATACCTGACTGATTATTGATAGCTTCCAGAGAGCAGAGGACATATACTTTATATCCTGATACCTGACTGATT
>MJUT01000268.1:133155-143443 GCA_002080005.1 Gigantidas platifrons
GTAACAGACAGGTGTTTGGTACAGTGAAACCTGTCTATACTGAACCTCTTATAAGTTTGTAAGACAGGTGTTTGGTACAGTGAAACCTGTCTATACTGAACCTCTTATGTGTTCGCAACAGACAGGTGTTTGGTACAGTGAAACCTGTCTATACTGAACCTCTTATGTGTTTGTAACAGACAGGTGTGTGGTTTATACAAGTTATTTTAACAAAATATCCTACATTGTGACTCTATCTAAAGTTCGGATTATACAGGATTTCGGTTTATTCGGTGTTCGGTTTAGACAGTTTTCACTGTATATACAGTTTTTCAGACCATTTAATCCATTTTAGACCTTTTACAGTGTTTCAGCTAGACTTTGACATCCTCAGGACAATTGCCAGTTTTATCAAAATTTCTTTAGAACAATCTGAGAAATAGGTGAGCAAATGTCCTGAGACTGGTGCCAAGCTGAATCACTGCATTTAGAGAATCTTTTGTAGTCCTACCTGTACGTCAGCAATGTTAGTAAAGTCTCCAGGCTTGTCAAGATTGTAGAATCCCTTCATCTCCATCAACTGTCTTACGATTTCATTACCGACTTGATCTCCCCATTCGTTGATCACTGGCATGTTAATATCGTCAATGAACACCGTCATCTTTTTACCTGCTGGGGGTCCATATGTTGTACCAACTCTCTTCTCAACGTAACTTTCAATGGTTCGCTAAAAGTAGAGAAATAAAATTTTGAACAAATCACTTGTAGTTCCAGTTTCTTTTGCCAAAATTTTGAACAATTGACTTGTCCTTAATCTAAGGAAGACTAGGAATCTTCTGAGTGGGTTTGGTTGAAACATAACTTGTAATAGTTTGCTAAAAGTGGATAAAAATATTTTGAACCAAGTAGTTCCAGTTTCTTCTACGAAAACTAAAAAAAAGTCTTTAATACAAATAAGATTCTTCAAAGTTGATAGCTTTAAAAATTGAAAGAGAAATATTGGTCTATAATTACCTATGTTTATCTTTACTAAAAAAAATAATGATTGAATATATATAAAACTGCAATACTATGTGTTTGATGTTCAAAGATTATTTTATATACATTGGGGTCCTATGGTACCATGATAGCTAAGTTAAAAAATGGTGACGACAATCAGTAGAAATACCATGTGAATATACAGTACACCCGTCTTTGCACTAACCCACTTGCCCGAAGCCCAAGAAAAGTAAATCTGGATTCAGACAAGTGAAAATTATGAAGGAATTTGTTTAAATAAATAGAAAATTTTTCTAACTTTTTTGTTTTTTTTCACAATTAATATCTTTAATGAAATCTTTACATTTTTTAGTGGAAAAAAATAAGTACCAGTACCTTATCCTGGCCTCTTTAATATTAGCAGCATGCTATATATATATAGTGTTAGTCATGTTAATTAGTACATGTACAATACAATTAAATTTATCAATGAAAATGAATACGGATTTTGAGAGTCATTTCATAAATATATAAGTGTTTCTAATTTTAGTCTTGTTTGTTTACTTCCTATTTACTTTCGTTTTTGACCCACATGTTGGGAAATCTAAAGTGAAAATTAATTTTTTTTCGAACTTTGGCTTTCGGGCAAGTAGGTAAAAAAAATTAATGCAAGGACTGGTACCATAGAACCCGCTGTATCATAGGTTCAGACGATAAATACCTGGAACATGTATGGTGTCGTAGCAGATGAGAAGTTGAGAGATTTCTCCATGTGATATTCTGGATTGTATTTAGCCATGTATCCATTAATCATGACAGTCTTAGCAGTACCCTGTTCACCAATCAGTAGTACAGCCTTGCCTTGTTTGGCTATCAGGTCAACAAGATATTCAGTCCTCACGTTGTCTACCATGGGTACCAGTATAGAACTGTATTCTGGTGTGTGATCTGTTGGGTAGATGTACTCTGTCACATGTTTGTTCCAGTGACTCCAGGTTCCTGAAAATAATTGAACCTCCATTAATCAAATTTGCAATTATACACAAGCAATTGAAGAGTTAGAGTTATGGTGTTTAACACCACTTTCAACCATATTTCAGCTATATCGTGGCAGTCCAATATATTT
Source organism: Gigantidas platifrons (assembly GCA_002080005.1). Lineage (NCBI taxonomy): Eukaryota > Metazoa > Mollusca > Bivalvia > Mytilida > Modiolidae > Gigantidas > Gigantidas platifrons. The sequence goes on from MJUT01000268.1 coordinate 135,239, forward strand.
GTGGAGGAAACAGGGGTACTAGAAGAAAACCACTGACCTGCCGCAAGTCACTGACAAACTTTTCACATAATGTTGTATCAAGTACACCTCGCCATGAGCAGGCTTGCATTGAAAGCTTTGCGTTGGTCCAATATGAGGGTCTTAGGATGATTACCAAGCAGATATTGAAAAGAACATATTTTCATTTTGTATTTTTCGTCACTTTCAGCAATAGCGTGACCAAACTTATTGGGAGAAAAAAGCCTTGATGAATATAATGAACTGACCAATGAACTTCCCGGCCTCAAGTAAGGGTCTGGAAAATTTAACACTTGAGGAGGGTCACAGGTGGTGAACTCACATCAGTGGGGTTAGACATGTGGTCAGATGTTAACAACATTAAGCACTTGGACACCCAGGCCTCTTATTTATCTTGAGATACTATAAGTCATGATCTACTTGTAGAAACGTTATTGTACAATAGATTTTTTTTAGGTAATTCTGCATTTGAATGTTTGTCCTTATTAATCTTTGGTTTTACAGCTACAAATATTATAAATTTGTCTGTATTTAATATGAGACAGTAAATGCAATAATTACAGTTGACATATAGGAGCTGTCGTGGTTGTGATCACATGGTAGTTGGATCAATAACTCTGGCTAGGTGTACACGATAAAACATTATGTGATCAAGTTTGTCAGTCACTTGCAACAGGTCTGTGGTTTTCTCCAGATTCCTCCATCAATAAAACTGACCACCACAATACAAAAAAATGTATAACTGAAGTATTGTTGAAAGTGGCATTAAACACCATAACACTACAGTTGACATCATTTTTCAAATACAACATATTTATCTATTATATTATTGACACTGTTAAATATAAGTTGATTAAAATTTGTGAACGTTGGTAACATCTAAAACGTGAACAAACTTTTACATACCATCTACATCTACCATGTAATCAAACATAGTATCGTCAGAATCGGGAGGAATAACGGGTAAATCTATCGTAAATTCCTCGTGATTTCGTAAGAATTCCTCCATCTTCACTCTGTCATCCCATTCAAGGAAAGCTCCTACACACCACATTAATGTGAATGCATACAAACGCTCAGCATGCTTTGCACTCAAAGGTCCAGTCTCTTTATCATCCTTAGATGGAATCAATCCAGTCAAAAGCTTGGTGGCCTAAACAAAAATTAGTTAAATTTAAATCCAATAAATAGGCAAGTTTTCCAAATCTTCCCGTTAAAATTTGAAAAAATCTTACTTATTGACCTTTGACTGAATGCAAGGTAATAGTGGTAAAATAAATATTTTGTTCCACCATATTGTAGAATGTGTTGTGAATTAACTGTATAATTAAATTAAAAAGTGTAATATGTTTTACAGAAAGAATTGTACTATGCATATTACTTCAACTATTTGAAAGTGGATGCCAGAATCATATCTCTTTCTAGACTCTTGGAAGGTTCATTCTTAGGACCATTAGGAGTATGTTAATTTGTGGGAAATGTTACCTGAAGTACTTTAAAAATTAAATGGCACAAATGTGAAATTAAAGTGTATGTCAGAAAAATTACTGAATCCTATATCTCAACAGATAACATTTTGTTGTTATTGAGGACTCAATCCAATGTGTATTGTTCTACTTATCACATGTTTTTCTTCTTACCTGAACAATCATGAATGATTCCAAGACATCCATCTTGAATGTGAAGGTCGTTGTAGCATAGTTAAGAAGGTGGTTGAAGGATTTGTCAAATAGTTCCATGATGATACTCTGTTCATTGACTGATCTGATATTCAACCATCCCTGAAAAAAATAGACAGAAAATAGCATCAAAATATAAAATAATATAGGGTTACTGAATCAACATGCATTAGTGAATATTATTCTACAGAAAGGTTAGAGGATATTTAATTCGGTTCCAATAAATTGTCATAATTATGATATCCCCCCCCCCAAATAGTCTGTTAAGACTCAACATTATTTTAAAATAACAATGTCACCTGTCTCATTACCTATAAAATTGATTTTTTTCAGTATTTTATTTTGGGGTGTGTGTGTGTAAAAAGGGGGGGGGGGTTAGATAATTATAATAATATTCCATTATTTGAGGCCACAGTATTTAGTTGTAGAATGGTCGGTATCACATTCACTGACCATCTCCAATTTATCTTTTGTCAGATGGTTAATTTTGACAGATGATAATATTCATTCTTTTTAATATTTTCATTACATGCACAAAACTATATATTCTACACTTCAACATTATTATAAATCATATTGTAAAATTGCAAAAGATTTCCTGTAAAATGGTATCATGCTGTTTAAATTTTGTTGTTTTTTCTCCTTCTTACTAATACACAATGGGAATAATTAATACCTGTAAGATTGGCCTCCAGTCAAGTCCTGAGGTACTCATATATACCATACCATTCCTAGACACTGTAGCTGGAGAGGCATTGTCAATGTTATGGGGCTCAAAGATAATCTTACAGTTTTGTGCCATTGGAATACGATCACCGTTAGCTAGGGTCAAAGTCTTGTTATCATCTAACACAGAGTTCAAATTCTCAATCCAGATAGCATCAACAGGGCCATCCAATACAAGCCAGATGTGTTCCCCTGGAAAGGAAAATAACACATATAACTTCAAATGAAAGCTAAAATCATAATGTAAAAATCTCTTGATAAATCAAATGAGGTCATCATTTTCTGTCCATTATTGTTTGCTATTGCAGAAACTCTATGCTCATTCATAATTACAACTTAAAATATGAATAAATCTACGGCACTTTTAGTTTTAGATTAAAAAGCAATATAAAATTGAACCTTACTATTTACCCATTTCCTTGAACAACATAAAGTGAAATTACAAATTTACTCATCTAGAATATTTGCTAACTTCAAACAGAGATGAAAGTGCTCCCTGTTGAAAAAAGGAACACCCCTATACAGTGCCTGCATACCTTAATTTTCTAGTTGTTGGACCAGGTATGACACCTCTTATTTCCAAATATTTTGTTAAAAAAAAAAAAAGAGGAAATTTGTTGATCAGAGGAAAACTTCAATATCAAAATTGATAGTCAAAGACGTATTTGTCTATTTATGCAAGATGTGATGTGAACAATATTATTATTGGCCAATATTTTAGTATCCTTTGTCTAATATGGACCTTACTTACAATCTACCAATCTAGATGTGATACTTCATCTTGGTCCAAAAATGAGTTATAGTCTGTTTCGAGACCAGAAGTGTGAATGGTATTGAATTTATCAATATAAATTATATATATCTAGACATCAATTAAACAAATTTACTCATTCTTACAAGAAGAATTTGAAGATACCAATGGGGTAATCAGAAACCATAAATCAATGAAGAACAGACAACACAATGGCCAAAAGATAAAGTACAAACCTTTCTTTGCTTTGTTGGTTCTACGCCAAAGTGTAGAAAATATTCCATCCGTCCAATCATTTGTTGCTACATCTAGACGACCAAACATCTGTGGTGCTGTGATAGCTTTCGGATTCATTCTCATTTCCCTGTGTGGTGCCCCACAATCTGTCATGGCTTTCATCAAGATGTGGATACAACAAGTTTTACCAGCACCGCTAGGCCCAAGAGTCATCATTCCGTGTCTTACACGCTGAGTCTCAAACAACTGAATCAGTTTCAATGTCCATGATGGATGGTTCACTAATTTAGCCTCCTCAATCTGTTTGTTGATAGCAGCCTCCAGTTCTGGGTAGCCTCCCTTGTCTAGCTGGATGCCAGGGAACAAATCATTGATAAGAGACAAGAAAAGAGGTTCGTCCTGATCGATCAGTTTAGACAAATTCATGTCACGTAAAACTCTCATTACACAAGTGTTTTCTGTTTCATCTTTATTGGCACGTTTGACAGTACCCAGAGTTCTTAGTACTGACAAGATATTACGTAATCCAAAATCATAATGCACCTGTAAAAAAAGTCATAGTTAAAAATAAGTTGTAGAAATAATACATAATTAGTCTATTAATAAATAATACATTTTTATTGACAAAATGAGTTGTTACAACCACACAAGTTGGTCTAATCGATGCATGTTTTAATCAGGTTCCATTAAGTATAAAATATTATGTACATCTATATATCTGTAAACATGTGTTGTTGGACATGAACAAAATAAAAAAAATAAATAAATAACTAATAATGGAAATATAGATTTTCCTTCAGTTGCCCATGGGTTACGATATTTCTGCACTAAAGAGAGTTAAATTAAAAAATTTAACCACAAGCCGTCAGGCGAGTGGTTAAAATTTTAAATTTAACTCTCGAGAGTGGAGAAATATCGTAACACACCTGGGCAACTGAAGGAGAATTTGTTTCTCCCATTATTTAACACGAACTTTATTTCAAAAGCCGTCAAACGAGTCAAATGCGGGGAAAGGCACAAGACATTTTAATCCTCTAGAGGATTACAGATTTTTCCACCACTGGTTCAGCGGGGTTAAAACAACATCATAATGGGAGAAATTATTATCTAAGTGTGGTGTCAATTTTCTTTTCATCAGCAACATAAAGCTCTCCTCCTTTCCTTTATTTTTTCCTTGATGAAAAATTTTATTTTTCTCTTAAGTTCATTTACATCCATATCAATTCCTAGCGTGAGTTTTATTTCATACCTGTTTTGTCAACTGTTCCTCACAGAGTTTGTACAGAGTGTAGAATTTCCTAGCCAATACAATGTTCTCAATAAAACCAACACTGGCCAGTTTGACTCGAATGATAATCTGTCTGTCAGGAACCATCATAGCCACGGTACGGAAGTTCAGTTTCAAGTTTTCTGGTAGTTCCTGTCTGCCAGCATATCCAGGATTCTTTAAAATAGAAATATATTATTAAAATCCATGCAAAAACTCAGTTTCTCTTAAAATTACTAACCATGGTAACAAATAACTTGTTTATGATACTGGTATTTATTAAATTAAATGTATTAAAACAAAACAAAATTCTTAAATCTTTTTTAATTTTAAGAAGTAAAGACAGGAAATCAGCATTATTGATTTAGCAAATAATAATGTACTATAAGTCAGAGCAGCCATATTATAATAGTGCTAGCTCACTGAAACCAAAGTCTGTGGGTAGACATGTTACTCAACTCATTATCCTGATTCCAAGTCTTCCAGGCCTTACTCCTTAACTCTGCATACTTAGTGGAGAAACAGCAAATACAAATTTTAGCCTTTGGTTTGATCTGACCAGGTCTTAGAATTCACAATCTACCACACTTGAGATGAACATACTAATTATTACACCACCGATGGGATCTATTTAATTTTTGACAGTAAACAATTATCACTTACCATTGTTAAGAAAATACCGAACTCTGGATTCATCAGTACGTTGTCTCCGTCAGTGAAGATAAACTGCTTCTTTCTCTCCTTCTTACAGTTCAATACAATGGCAATCTGTTGGGCAGCGACGGACAATACAGGAAGTTCTATACGATTAAACTCGTCAAAACATCCCCAAGAACCTGACTGTGCTAAACCTTTGTAAATACGTCCCAAACCTCTGAAGTCCATCTGATCTGAACAGTTGAAGACAACAACATACTTTCCGAGACAACGACCCATATCTTTGACAGTTTCAGTTTTCCCTGTACCTGCAGGTCCAGCAGGGGCACCTCCCATAGACATACCTAAAGCTTGGGCAAGAGTGATGTAGCACCTAGAATAAATTATTATAAACATTTTTAACTACAATATCAATACAAGATAATGTTAAATATATTTGGTGTTTAAAATTAATAACATATATCTCCATTTATCAAAAATTACATAACAAATAATCTTTGCCAGATTTTAAGGGAAAATACTAGAATATGCAGACGTTTTTAAAATAAAATCATTATTGATAAATTTATTTTAAAAATGCTAAATAAACATTTGCACCATTTTTTTTGTGTGATTCTTGTCATAAATATAAGAAAATCTCACTGAATTATGTACTTGTAATATCGTTTTAATGTTTAAGCTTGTAACTTTAATATCTGTTTATCCAATGAAGTTTTTATTCTATGATAGAAATCAGAAGTACAACAATGTGGCATTCTGTTGTGAAATATTTCAGTCATTATAACAGGGTGCAGAAGAACATTTTTTTTTTTATCTATTAAGTGTTGACAAAATTTTAACCGGAATCAAATTGTTCAAAATACATGTCAATTAAATATTTAATTTGCTTCCCTCTAGGTGTAACCTACTCATATTAAAATGACTAAAGATGTTATTAATTTTACAGTATTGTTCTGGGTGCTAGAGTTAATGTTTTTATTACTATTTTCTTTTAAAAAATTGTGCAAAGTTTGAACAGGTTGTTTTACAGATTCTAAAATATCATATCTGCAAAGGTAGACAACTAGTGTCAGTTGGTAGAATAAGGGAGATAACTCATACCTGTCAGTGAGTGGTGTGATGACCAATCTTTCTGTACATCCAAGGAATTCATTCTGGTAAATGAAATCAACATCAGTGATTGAAATCAGACATCTATCTTGGTCCTCAACAAAATAAAATCTGGACTGCTTCAGCCATTCAAAATCTGTTGGTGTCTTTATGTGAGCTTTACACTGAAATGAAAATTAGTTCAAAAATAAATATTCAAGTTTCAAGAAATTAACACTACTATGATCCAGCATTAAAATCCACCCATGAAACAAATAATAAACTATTCAACATTTCTTTTCATTTTTTTTTTTTTAAATAGATTTCAATTAATTTAAAATAATTGAAGCTTACCAATTCATCAAAGATATCTTTTTGATGAATGTGAATTGTGATCAAAGTTTCAAACTTGGTCCTTTCAAATGGAGTGAGTTCTTTTGTTGTCTGCTCAATCAGGGTGTTCAGTAACTCTAAGAATGCCTGGCTTGTCTGCTGCATCACTTTACGATCATGACGAGCATTAATCAAAGCCTCTGTAGCATCCCGGGTCCAGATCATCTGTAGACCTAGCAGACCAACCTAATAAAAAAGATATGTGAGAATATAAAATATAATGTTAAATGTCTGGTCCAAATCATCTATAGGCCTATCAGACCAACCTAAAAAAATTGTTAAAAATAAAAAAAAATGTTCTTTGTCAGGTCCTAATCATTTGACTACCAAACCAACCTAAAAAAAATGGTCATAAATTTTAAAAACAATGATTTCTGTGTGAATTTGAGTTAAAAAACGAGAGAAAAAGACATTTCAATACAAAAAGCAATTCTATTAAATTTGAAAGATGGGTGAAAAGATAAATTTCAATGCTAATAAATTGAATATTTTTTCAATACGATATCATCCAGAAAAGTTTTACAAATATGAGTACAGATAATATGGTGTAGAATTATGAATACAAGTTAAGGTTAATGTTACTTTCATCCCTTTATCCAGCTACTGAATATCAAACAATGTTCACTCTCATTCACAAGATATTTTACACGTTAATATCTTCACATCTGACAAGAATATTTCTCATTGATGTAACACGTTATCACTGATTTTTATCTTAGTGCTATTCCACTAATAAGTCTAAGATGGAATCAAAATGTCACTTCAAACCATTTATTATTATAATTTATTAACAGAATTTCAAATTTTCGTACCTGAGCAGGAAACATATTCAAGAACTCTAACAGTTGGAAGTTAGTATCTTGTATCGCCATGGCAGCCGTCCTGATGACACCATGTAAAGATTTCTGAGACATCTTCAACAAGGACATCAACCAAACTTCTACATTGCCCTCAGCCTTTACTACTTTTTCCAACTGGAATATATTAAAAATAATATAGCAAAATTTTTCAAACAATTTAAATCTTTCCTGGATCATTATATTTTTTAATGATCAACTAACATCAGACAACATCTAGCATGGGTTTTGTTAGGAAACCTTTTATTCATTTTTGACTGTCTAACCATAAAAAAATATAACAGTATAAAAATATATTGATCAATCAGATAACAGCCTTTAGCATGTTTTTGACTTAATGCTATGCATGACGATATATATATATATATATATAGAAAACAACTATCGTCATAAAACCAGATGATGTAATTACAGTTTGAAAACAGACAAAAGAATGCATTAGTTATCCTCTCTCAGACATAGGTGACCTTAGCTGATTTTGGCTATCTTGTTTAGGCTCTTTAAACTTTCAACTACTTGGCTTTCCAATCT
>MJUT01000268.1:149285-160377 GCA_002080005.1 Gigantidas platifrons
TATAACAAAGTAAACTTTTACAAGTATAAAGGTGACAGAAATATAGCAGGCTAGGTACCGTTACACACTCATATAACAAAGTAAACTTTTACAAGTATAAAGGTGACAGAAACACAGCAGGCTAGGTACCGTTACACACTCATATAACAAAGTAAACTTTTACAAGTATAAAGGTGACAGAAACACAGCAGGCTAGGTACCGTTACACACTCATATAACAAAGTAAACTTTTACAAGTATAAAGGTGACAGAAACACAGCAGGCTAGGTACCGTTACACACTCATATAACAAAGTAAACTTTTACAAGTATAAAGGTGACAGAAACACAGCAGGTTCGGTACCGTTACACACTCATTTTAGGGTATGAGTTATTATCATATTTTAAAACCCTACTGTGACAGTGAAATGTAGAACAGAAATAAAATCTCTGTTCCTTTACTTTAATTTGTGTCTAGTGTTTAAAGTTTACATCCATATCCTTTCTTACTTACAAAAAAAAAATTGGATGAAAATAAAATCCAGTTTTCTAGTAAACTTAAGCAAAAAAACCCCCCAAAATGTAAATTTGTACCTCAATATCTTCTTTAAACTGTAGAAGTGGAGCTTCTAGAATATTCCTAAGTTGGAAGGTTTCACTTTCTACATCAAACACATGACCTGTGACCTCTGCCATTCTGGCCCAATGGCGGGGCTTCATGGCTTTGTTAGTCATCAGTTCTAACAATGGTACCATGTTGTTGAAGTTATCAATGGTGTTCTTCAAATCATCAAATGCCGGCCAGTCCTTCAGTGCTTTTGGTAGTTTTCTACATCTGTTTACAGAGAAGTAATATATTATACCAGTGCACTAGTTTTATTTTTGTTTTCAATAAATCATTTGAAACATTATAAAAGTATTCTTCTAAATCTGCTAATAATTTTAACCTCAATTTCTTACATTTCTACATACAACCCAATTGTTTTATACACAAATAAGTTTTATTTCCAAGTGTCTTATAGATTTGAGGAATTTAATTGATAAAATCTATTCACACTACAATATAGTTGAAATACTGCTAAAATTTGGTGTTAAACACCAATCAATCAATCAATCTCTTACACAGAGCTATCTGTCCTTACACTACATGATAAACCTCTATCAACGATTCAACTTTTATAAGATTCTTGTAAAATCAAAACTAAATTCATTCAAACAAATTACTCAATAATGTAATATCCTAAACTGAAATTTTAAACATTCATTTATTTTTCTTACACTCATGATTACTATTTGGAATAATTTTCAGATGGTTTTTACAGACTACTTCATGACAATGTGTCCTTAAAATAAGGGGTATTCTTAACCATCCCAGAGCTTGAACGGAATGATGTAAATTTCATATCCATTCCAAATAATTCCATTTTTTATTGTGATATTTATTTTCTTGCACAAAAAAAAAGCAACATAAAAAAGAATGAACTTACTTGTTTTGAAATTCAAGGAGTTCGTTGTTGATTTTGTCGATGTTGACATCCACCCAGAGAATATCGTAATATCCGTGAACAGTTTCCAAGACATTGTTGTATAATCCATATAATTTTTGAAGCAAATTTAATTCCTTTTTAATGTTTAATAACTTAGGATACTCCGTAACGGACAGGCCGAAGAGTTCTTCACCACCTGTGTATGTGACATATTTTTTGTACAACATATCAAAGTTGTTTTGGAAGATGACAAGTCTGTCTGAAGCTTCTCTTGGTGCTACACCTGGAACCATAGGACCAGCCTAGAAAATTTAAAATAAATTATGATTTTACATATATTAACCCAACCTAGATATCAAGAGATTGATCTATAAAAGACTAACAATTATGTATCGCATTAACCAGTATTCCAGTTATATTATAACATGTAAATAAAACTTGATGCTTCTAAAAACAGCCGTAATTTTGCTACAAAATGTGGATGAAAATGACCTGGATTTGGTGATTCAGCTAGGCACCAGTCGCAGGACATTTACCCACCTATTTCTAAAATTGTCCTGAAAAACTTTATAAAAATTAGTTTAATACGACGATTCCGTGATAAAACGTTCTCCTGACTTGGAGGAAGAATTCGTACCATCGATCACGTGACTTCATAAAAAATCTAGGCATTTTTAGCAGTAGACACTGCAGATAGAAATGGATAGAGGAAAACGATCTCAAAAGTCATCCAGCAAATATTGGTGCGTGGTTCCGGGGTGTACATCTGACAGCAGGAAGAAACCCAATCTGGAAAAATATGTAACATTTATCCCATTTCCGACAAAGTTGAAAGACCACAGGCCATTTTGAACTACAGATGCCTAGATTTTAGTCACGTGGTGATGGAAGTCACATGACAGTATTATCTGAATACCAGTATCCCGGAACCGACGTATTATTAAAGAATGTCCTGATTAAATTTTGATAAAACTGGCAATTGTCCTGAAGATTTCAAAGTCTAGCTGAACCACAGGAATTTATACACCAAGAGTCTATACAATGATTATAAACAAAACATTATTCAAGTGTAAAACCAAATAAATTACCATTTGTCTAATTCACCAAAAATAAAACTTACATCATGTTTTCAAAATAATTCTAAATTTCTCTTATATGAATCTTTATAAAACTTACTGTATCATATTTTCCATAGTAATCATCACAATCTTCAATGAAAGTTTTAACATTGTCGATGAGTTCAGATTTGAACTTAGGTTGTATTTCTAGAAGTGTCGTCTGCACCTCAGCTGCCTGGACCTGAAGTTTTTCCCATGAGTACCTCAGTGTATCACATCTCTCCATCTCTTCCTTATTCACAGGTAATTCATGCTTATTCAACATGGCATATGACTCCTGTGACAATAAATAAAACATTTAAATTTGTTTTTATTTTTGGTCTACCACTGGTGACAAATTACTTTCCGTAATCAGACAACTGTATATGTCATATCTTTTGAGTTTTAAATTTACATTATAGCGATGAGAGCAATTTAAATTAATATTAAACTAGAAATTCTGTAAATATCATAAAATTATCTCAATATGAACAATTCCCATATCAATCTTGATTTAGGGCATGAAGTTTTGTTTTTAAGTCACTTACCCAAGGGAAAGTGAAATAACAAATTAACTTTCCCTACCAAAGTTTTACTTTCCCATTGCCTCCACCCCCCTCCAAGAAAATTTTGAAATATTTAATACAAAATCCTATGCTTAGCTTTGATTAAAAATTATATGTGTAAGTTCATCATTGCAAACTGCAACATCAATATCTGTTACTCATATAAGTACAATTTTATACCTAATAGGAATAATTCCTGTTTAAATCTTGATTATTTAACAAACTTACCTCAATAGGAGTAATTCCCATATCAATCTTGATCTCATTTTCTCTTATGTCCTTCAATGACTGCATGGCAAATCTAATATCATCAAGATCTTTCAGTGGTCTAGATAATTTTTTGTTAAGGTCCTCTATAAACTCAAACATTTCCTCCATCTCAGAGCTATATTTCTGGTTACATGCTTTACCATAATGCACCCTCCATGCTTTTGTTTCAATTGTCAAACCAAGTTTAAGTTTCTCTACAATATGAAAGAAGAAATGTGATTTTGATTGACTGGCACATTTAATGTTTAATTGTTATTAATTAAACCAGAGGCCCTAGGAAGCCTGTAGTGGCTCACAGGTTGAACAGTTCCCTTAAATTTGCTTAACGAGAGAAATCATCAGTATTGACTTTGCTACACATATTTTAAAGAAAATTTGCAAATCTTAATTCTAATAAATTTGTAATTTACTGTATATTCTATACACAAATATTGCACAATAGAAACGTAGATATCTAATTTAGTGTGCACAGCACGTTTCTGCAATAACCTTCATTAGGTATGCTCAAAATCAAAAGATTAGAAAGCAAAATAATCTAACAATCTTTGGGAGCAAGGAAACTAAAGGGTATATCTAAACAGAAGCCAAAATCGGCTACGGTCAACTATGCCTGAGAGAGAAAAACTTTAATAGTTAATAATGATTACATTATTTTGGATGTGTAAAAAAAAAACCAAAACAAAAACGCATTGTGTAGTATTTAAAGAAGAAATAATAAAAAAAAAGAAAACAAGGGAGATAATTGTATAATTTCAGTAGCAATTAAAAACTAGAGGCTCAGTGGGCTGAGCCTGTGTCGCTCACCTTTCATTCTGCTTTGAGGAAACTTAATACCTTAATACCAAATATCGATTCATTTTGGCAAGAAGATTTTTAGAAATTGACCAATTTAAAACAAGAATTGCCTGTGGCAGCCATGTTTGTAAATGGATCAAAAAGAAATGAGTAACCTCTATAAAGGATCTTCCATAGATGCTTCTTACAAAAGTTTCATATCATTTGGCCAAGCGGCTTCAGAGGAAAAGCTGTTTTAGAAATTGACCTATAAGAAACAAGACTTTCCTGTGGCAGCCATATTTGTTAATGGATAGGGATGAAATGAGTAATCTTTATAGAGGACCTCCCATAGATGCATCCTACCAAGTTTCGGTTCATTTGACCAAGCAGTTTCAGAGAAGATTTTTAAAAATAGGTCATTAATAAACAAGAATTGCCTGTGGTGGCCATGTTTGCTAAGGGATCGGAACGAAATGAGCAATTACAATAGAAGACTTTCCATAGATGCTTCCTACCAAGTTTCGGTACATTTGGCCAAACAGTTTCAGAGGGGAAGAATCTAACGAATCAGCCAATCAGAAACAAGAATCGCCTGTGGCAGCCATGTTTATCAACATATCATGACGGGATGAGCAATCTTTATAGAGGACCTTCCATAGATGCTTCCTACCAAGTTTCGGTACATTTGGCCTAACAGTTTCAGAGGGGAAGAATCTAACAAATCAGCCAATCAGAAACAAGAATCGCCTGTGGCAGCCATGTCTATCAACAGATCAGGACAGAATGAGCAATCTTTATAGAGGACATTCCATAGATGCTTCCTACCAAGTTTCGGTAGATTTGGCCAAACAGTTTCAGAGGGGAAGAATCTAACAAATCAGCCAATCAGAAACAAAAATCGCCTGTGGTGGCCATGTTTATCAACAGATCAGGGCGGAATGAGCAATCTTTATAGAGGACCTTTCATAGATGCTTCCTACCAAGTTTCGGATCATTTGGCCAAGCAGTTTCAGAGAAGAAGATTTTTAGAAATCGACCAATCAGAAACAAGAATTGCCTGTGGTGGCAATGTTTGTTAATGGATCGGGATGAAATGAGTAATCGCTATAGAGGACCTCCAATAGATGCATCCTACCAAGTTTCGGTACATTTGGCCAAGCAGTTTCAGAGAAGATTTTTAAAAATAGGCCAATCAGAAACAAGTATTGCCTGTGGGGGCCATGTTTGTTAACGGATCGAAACGAAATGAGCAATCACAACAGAGAACTTCCCATAGCTGCTTCATGCCAAGTTTCGGTACATTTGGCCAAACGGTTTCAGAGGAGAAGAATTTTTAAAATCAGCCAATCAGAAACAAGAATCGCCTGTGGCAGCCATGTTTGTTAATGGATCGGGACGGAAAGAGCAATCTTTGTAGAGGACCTTCCATAGATGCTTCCTACCAAGTTTTGGATAATTTGGCAAAGTGGTTTCAGAAAAGAAGATTTTTAGAAATCGGCCAATCAGAAATAAGAATTGCCTGTGGTGGCCATGTTTCATAGCGGATCGGAACAAAATGAGCACTCTTTATAGAGGACCGCCCATAGATACTTCCTACCAAGTGTCGGTTCATTTGGCCAAGCGGTTTCAGAAGAGAAGAATTTTTAAAATCAGCCAATCAGAAACAAGAGTCGTCTGTAGCGGCATTGTTTGTTAACGGATCGGGACGAAATGAGCAATCTTTATAGAGGAACTTCCATAGATGGTTCATTTGGCTGAGGGGTTTTAGAAGCATATTTATCTGTAATTCAATTCATAGAGATAACTGCATTTTGAATACATATATCTATATTTAAACTAGAGTTATCTCCCTTTTAACAGAAAACAAATATTTTTTAGAATTTAAACAAGAATCGCCTGTGGCAGCCATGTTTGTTAACGGATCAGGATGAAATTAGCAATCTTTATAGAGGACCTTCCATAGATACTTCCTTCCAAGTTTCGTTGCCAGCAGCGGTGTAAAAAGAATGATTGGTTGTTGTGTGACATCAAATATCTCCTCTATAAAAGTGGCTCTGCATTCCATTACTAACTTAATCATTACATGTTATTTCCTTCTAATACGATTAAATGCTTTTAGAATCTAATCTACACCCCCAGACCTGGAGTAATGGTAATACATTGTAATGATTACTAGTATATTTTCCCAAAGTAATCCTGTGTAATTTGTAATGGTCAATTTTTCAATTCCAGGTAAATTGCAATTGTAATGATTAGTTTTGAAATGTTGCTGTAATGTCAATTATTTACTTTTCAATTACATTTGATGGTTTTTCTTTGAGTTTTGAGGAGTTTTTTTTTTTTTCAAATCAATGTTTCAAATGATTTTTAAAATACAGATTCAGTACAATTTGTATCTAGGACATTGCATTCATTGTATTAAATTTGATCTTAATGATCAAAGATCAATACCTATACACAACCTAATAATTGTCAAATAAAGGAATGATCTGCCCTTATATACATATATAATAAATACTATAAGATTAATGTTAATGTAACATCCCTAAGGCATTTTATGTCAACTTTCTCAAACACAAAACTGAACTGTTTTAACTTCTACTATTACAACTCTTAGTTTTTCATTGTTGAGAAAGACTTCACACTGTTAACATGGAGGATAGTGATATATTAAATCAATATGAATTGCCAAAAGACACACAGGGAAATTTTAAAGCCAAATGCAGACATTGCCCAGTTCCAATTTCAAGATTCATGTAAAGGTATGTTAATGTAGTTAAACATACTAAAGGGGGATATAGTTTTGGTAAATATTGTCTTCTTATTCTTTTATCAACACCAAATACCTGGAATTTATCTTTTTTTAATCTTTAACTTTGAATATGGTTTCAATACATTGTGTAAGCAAATTTTAATTCAAAACACATGCCGGTACTGGAAGGTTGCTATAACTGGTAAATGTTGGGAAGATTTTTTAGATTCCTAATATTGATCTTTTTTTTTTTTACAAATTTTTATCTATGCACATTTTCCCCTTACGCCTATGAATGAATTTTATTTTAACGCAAATCCTGGAATGTTGATGTAATGCACAAACCTGTAAATGGGGAACAAAAAGGAGGATATATATACTGTACACTCCGACAAAAGTTAAGCACCACCCTATATTTTTATCGATATATTTTTTTACATCAATACTGTTAAAACAATAAAACAGATATCACCATTTTTCTTACACTTCTTAAAAGACTACACCAAGGGCTCTAAAACTACCAATCTACGAAGTATTTATCATCCTGAAACACGTGACTATGACGTGGCAAAAATGGTGTTCAAAACAGGTGCTGGAAAAACGTAAAACCAGTTTGTCTTTGATGGAAGTTTTTAACATTCCATTAAAATGCAGAGTCTTCAGATTTTAAGAACTTTTAAATGCATCTATTGTGCATATATAAGGCATAAAAATCAATAACGAGTATATCCACCACATTTATTGTGAAGTTCTGTAACACGCCTCGTCATGCTTCGCACGAGATGCCTAAGCCGTTCTTGGGGGAACTGTTGCCGCTCCTATAAGGTAGCAGTTCTTAATTCGTCAATATTTTGACATTTTGGATTACGTTGGTTAATTTTTTGGCCAATAAAGTCCCATACATGCTCTATAGGGTTCATGTCTGGCGACATCGCAGGCCATGGAATTGTCTGAACAGCCTCTTGCTGTAAAAAATGTTGTACAATTCGGGCTCTATGTGGCCTAGCGTTGTCGTCCATGAACATTGGCCTATCAGCCAACGCATGATTGTCGAAATGGGGAACTACGCGTGGAGCGAGCACATTGTCACAGTATTTTTGGCCTGTCAGATTACCATCAAGAACGTACAAGTCCAACTTACAGTCAAAGGAAAAACAACCCCAGACAGTTACACCCCCACCCCCAAAAGCAGTTGTGCCCAAAATGTGGTTGTTCTGAAATGAAGTGTTTCGTTGGCGCCAAACCCTTGCACGACCGTCGGTAGGGCGTAACAAAAAAACTACTTTCATCAGACCAGTGGACCCGTCTCCATGTGCGAATAGTCCACCCCAAATGATCATGTGACCAGTCAAAATGTGAGCATGGCGATGACGTAATGTCAACTGTGGACGTTTTATGGGTCGTCGCACTCGCATTCCCTGATGGTGGAGGCATCTGATTACTTACAGTGTGTGTGCTAATGTGGCCTCCAAATGCTAAATTACCACAAAGTGCACCAGCTGTACTGAACGGCCGTTGCCGTGCCCATCTGGAAATGAGCCGGTCCTCTCTCGGTGTCGTTTTGCGAGGTCTACCTGCACGTGGACAGTCAGTAACATTCCCCGTTTGACGAAAACGCTGCATCAGTCGTACAATGATGGAATGGTTAACCCTGAAGTGGTCTGCCACCCTTCTATGGCTAAAACAACCGTTATGCATGCCAACAGCTTGCCACCTTTCTGGTATGGTTAATTTTTGCCGCACCATACCAAACCAATAGAAAATGAAACTTAAAACTCTAACACAAAAAAATCAGCTTTCGTTCGCAAACACAAATGTTGAAAAGTACACGTGGCACTTTACACACCTTATCATATACACATAAATAAAAATCGATCAATAACCTGTTTCACAGGTAAGTAAGTATGTGTGTACAGGTAACGAAAACAGCAAACCGATTTGAAATAAGTTCATTATTAGAAAAGATATTATTGAAACAATTCAGGTGGTGCTTAACTTTTGTCGGACTGTATATAAATATATATAAACAAGGGCAATGCAAAGTGTGGCGTATCCCCTCGCCTAAAATTTTGACCTTTGACCTATGACCTTGAAAATCAATAAGGTTCCAGATTCTCTTAAGGACTAAGTATCTACCAAGTTTGGTCAAAATCCATTGAAGGATATTGATTCTAGTGTTTACAAGGATGTTACAGGGTAAAAATTAGACCCCGTGACCTTGACCTTGAAAATCAATAGGGATCCAGACTCACCTAAGGACTAAGAATGTAGCAAGTTTGGTCAAAATCCATTAAAGGATGTTGATTCTAGAGTTTTCACAAGGATGTTACGGAAGGACGGACGGACGGACGGTAGCGTTACTATATCCCTTAGCAACTTTGTTGGCGAGAGGATAAAAAGGGAGGTAACTCCAATTTAATAGATCACAATGCAGTCCTGCAAAATAAAAAAAGTGAGGTAACTCCAATTTAATAGATTGCAATGCAATCGCACAAAATATAAAAGGGAGGTAACTCCAATTTAATAGAATGCAATTACGCAAAATAAAAAAGGGAGGTAACTCCAATATAATAGACTGCAATGCAATCACACAAATATAAAAGGGAATCAACTCCAATTTAATAGATTGCAATGCAATCACAAAAATAAAAAAGGGAGGTAACTCCAAAGTAATAGATTGCAAAGCAATCGCAAAAACTATAAACGGGAGGTAACTCCAATTTACTAGATTACAATGCAATCACACAAAATATAAAAGGGAGGTAGCTCCAATTTAATAGATTGCACTCCAATCGCACAAAATATAAAAGGGAGGCAACTCCAATTTAATAGATTGCAATGTAATCTTACAAAATATAAAGGGGAGGCAACTCCAATTTAATAGATTACAATGCAATCACACAACATATAAAAGGGAGGTAACTCCAATTTAATAGATTTCAATGCAATCATACAAACTATAAAAGGGAGGAAACTCCAAAGTAATAGATTGCAATGTAATCGCACAAACTATAAAGGGGAGGTAACTCCAATTTAATAGATTGCAATGCAATCACACAAAATATAAAAGGGGGGCAACTCCAATTTAATAGATTGCAATGCAATCTTACAAAATATAAAAGGGAGGTAACTCCAATTCAATCGCGCAAACTATAAAAGGTAGGTAACTCCAAAGTAATAGATTGTAATGCAATCGCAAAACTATAAAAGGGAGGTAACTCCAATATAATAGATTGCAATGCAATCACACAAATAAAAAAGGGAGGTAACTCCAATTTAATAGATTGCAATGCAATCACACAAAATATAAAAGGGAGGTGACTCCATTTTTATAGATTGCAATGCAATCACACAAAATAAAAAAAGAGAGGTAACTCCAAAGTAATAGATTGCAATGCAATCGCACAAACTATAAAAGGGAGGTAAATCAAAAGTAATAGATTGTAATGCAATCGCAAAAACTACAAAAGGGAGGTAACTCCAATTTAATAGATTGCAATGCAATCGCACAAAATATAAAAGGGAGACAACTCCAATTTCATAGATTGCAATGCAATCACACAAAATAAAAAAGGGAGGCAACTCCAATTTAATAGATTGCAATGCAATCACACAAAATAAAAAAGGTAGGTAACTGCAAAGTAACAGATTGCAATGCAATCGCAAAAACTATAAAAGGGAGGTAACTTCAATTTAATAGATTACAATGCAATCACACAAAATATAAAAGGGAGGTAACTCCAATTTTATAGATCGCAATGCAATCACACAAAATATAAAAGGGAGGCAACTCCAATTTTATAGATTGCAATGCAATCATACAAAATAAAAAAGGGAGGTAACTGCAAAGTAATAGATTGTAATGCAAACGCAAAAACTATAAAAGGGAGGTAACTCCAATTTTATAGATTACAATGCAATCACACAACATATAAAAGGGAGGTAACTCCAATTTAATAGATTGCAATGCAATCACACAAAATATAAAAGGGAGGCAACTCCAATTTAATAGATTGTAATGCAATCGGACAAAATATAAAAGGGAGGTAACTCCAATTTAATAGAATGCAATGCAATCGCAAAAACTATAAAAGGGAGGCAACTCCAATTTAATAGATTGCAATGCAATCTTACAAAATATAAAAGGGAGGTAACTCCAATTTAA
>MJUT01000268.1:163848-195789 GCA_002080005.1 Gigantidas platifrons
AAAAGGGAGGTAACTCCAATATAATAGATTGCAATGCAATCACACAAAATATAAAAGGGAGGCAACTCCAATTTAATAGATTGCAATGCAATCACACAAAATAAAAAAGGGAGGTAACTCCAATTTAATAGATTGCAATGCAATCGCACAAAATATAAAAGGGAGGTAACTCCAATTGAATAGATAGCAATGCAATCGCACAAAATATAAAAGAGAGGTAACTCCAATTTAATAGATTGCAATACAATCACGCAAACTGTAAAAGGGAGGCAACTCCAAAGTAATAGATTGCAATTCAATCGCAAAAACTATAAAAGGGAGGTAACTCCAATAATAGATTGCAATGCAATCTTACAAAATATAAAAGGGAGGCAACTCCAATTTAATAGATTGCAATGCAATCACACAAAATAAAAAAGGGAGAAGGGTTGTCGGATATAATTCTGAAGGTAGACCATCTAAAGACCATTTCAACATAGTTTGGGCCCACTTGACCCAGCGGTTTCAGAGGAGATCATTTTTAAGTGATTTTTTGCCAAATTTTCTATTTTTAGTAATGGCGGACATCTTGGGTGGCAGTCGGATCGTCGGACAGAATTCTGAAAGGGGATCACCTAAAGAACATTCCACCATAGTTTGGGTCCAATTGGCCCTGCAGTTTCAGAGGAGATAATTTTTAAGTGATTTTTTGCTGAATTTTCTATTTTAAGTAACGGTGGCCATATTGGTTGGCGGCCGGGGTCGTCGGACACAATTCTGAAAGATGACCACCTAAAGACCTTCCACCATAGTTTGGCCCCAATTGGCCCCGTAGTTTCAGAGGAGATAATTTTTAAGTGAGTTTTTGCCAAATTTGATATTTTTAGTAACGGTGGCTATCTTGGTTGGCGGCAGGGGTCATCGGACACAATTCTCAAAGAGGACCATCTGAAGACCATTCCACCATAGTTTGGCCCAACAGTTTCAGAGAAGATAATTTGTAAGTGATTTTTGGCCGAATTTTCTATTTTAGTAACGGCAGCCATCTTGGTTGGCGGCTGGGGTCATCGGACACAATTCTGAAAGGGGATGACCTAAAGACCATTCCACCATAGTTTGGGCCCAATTGGCCCAGCAGTTTCAGAGAAGATAATTTTTAAGTGATTTTTTGCTGAATTTTCTATTTTTAGTAACGGCAGCCATCTTGGTAGGAGGGGGGGTTGTCGGACACAATTCTGAAAGGGGACCACCCAAGGACCATTCTACCAAAGTTTGGTTCAAATTGGCACAGTGGTTTTAGAGGAGTTGATTAAAATGCAAAAAGCTAACGACAGACGGACGACGGACGCCCAGTAATAGCAATAGCTCACATGACCCTTTGGGTCAGGTGAGCTAACAAGGGAGGAAATATCTCGAACATCTTCAATATAACATTACCGGATGTTCCATATGACATTTGTTGAAGAATTACCTTACATGAAGCCAAATATAACATGTTATACAACTCATTGTCACAAAATGACAGCTCAAACCAGCCTATTTCAAGCAAGTTATGCACACATTTGAGGAATTTGAAGAATTTATTTGGGAAAGGGAAACTGCTGCTATTTTTGTTGGATCATATACAATTCCAGCAGAGGATGCATACATGTTAACAGCACAACACTTACCTGTGTACATTCCAATTGGACCAACATCGTAGTACTCTGGCAGACCATTAATCTGTACCTCTAGTTCCTCATAATGTTTGATCTTAGCCTCATACTCTGATAGTTTTGGATTTTCTTTGTTAAAGTTCTGCAAATCTTCATCTCTGTCAACTTCCCATACTGAATTGAACTCAGCAAAATTTTCTATGGCAGTTGTAACTTCCTGTGAAGATAACAAAAACAATAATTTAACAGAAGAAAATATCGTATCAATCTTTATCATTGTATTGCTGATAATGTTGTTGTGAACCTAAATGAGATAACTTAAGTTACTAACAGCCCAAATTCTAAAGTCTACAGTTGGTTATATATACCCTATGTTAAACTTTGCTCTGCAGTGGCAGCCATCTTCGATTTCCGATTAACATAAATAAATATAAAACTTTGTGAGGGACTATCCAATGAGCCATCATGCACAGTGTGAGCTCAAGTTTGTAGTTTCTTAGAAAAAAAATTACCTATAAGGTTCTATAACAAATTATTCCCACAATATCAGCAATCTTGGATTTCACAACATATAATTGGTTCTGGCAGACATGTTAAATTTCACATTGGATTCCAAGGCTCAATTTTGGTTTATGAACATTTAAGAAAAGTTCTAGCCAAGTTTCAATTTTCCCAGAGAGTCCTATGTCCCGCAGCAGTGGCCATCTTAGATGTCATACTGGCTTCAGAATCATGATTGTATGGTAGTTGGATTTACAACTACCTATGCAATCAGTGCCTATCACCACTAACGTTGTGAGTTCGAATTTCGCACAGGCAAAGTGTATTTGATAAAATATTATGTGATAAAGTTTGTCAGTGACTTGTGGCAGGTCTGTAGTTTTCTCCGGTTCCCTCCATCAATAAAACAAACGCCACAATATAACTGAAATATTTTTAAAAATGACATTAAACACCATAACCCTTAACTCTTTATTCTGAACACAAAAGACACTGCATTATAAACGAAAACTGAAAGTGGCATTAAACACCAATAACCCAAACCTTAACCCATAAAAACCAAAACATTACCTTCTTTGTAGAATTTATAGCTGTTGATAGCTGAGACTGGAGCTTAGACACTTCTTTGTTGTCAGAGACTGCCTTGTAGTAATTCTTGGGCTGTTTATGTATGGTGTAGGTCTGTACAGGGTTCTCATCATCTTTCTTCCCATGGTCACCTTCTTCTGGTAATACACACACACTGGCCATGCTAGCCCTGCGCTCCATAGATGATAGACCTGTGTCCTGGGGTTGAAGACCCTTGTGCCACTTACTGACCCCTTTACTGACACTGATGACTTTTTGGGCTGCTTTGTTGACAGCTTGTTGGACTTCGTCTAAAGCAGGTGACATGACAACATTAGGAATGGCCAGTACAGCATAAGCTTTGAAGAATGGTCTGGTCTCTTTCTTGTCTTTTTTGTCTCCATAACTACCAGCATCTGTCAAATTGAAAAAAATACTGAACATATGTCTAGAATGAATGAAAATTTTTTTGTCAGGATAGTTTTTGCTTTTCTCGAATGTTTAATCCTCATGTTGCTTTACATGTAGCTTACCACAATGTATTAATTGTGGACCGTAAACAAATTTTACCAGTTTAGCATAAATTGTACAAATGCTACTTCTATATCCACAAATATAATGCACTATCATCATTTATACAATACATTTTATGTTGCATATTAATAGGCACGTTATATTGTGGTTTGCAAAACAACAAGGTATCATTATAGAGTGCTGTTCAAAGGGAAACTTTATATACCAAGTAAAGACAAAATAAAATTGCCAAAAAAAAAAACTATAAGATTTCCATACCCATATAATGCAGCATAGAACTAGAAGAAATTCTCTTCTTTAATGCTTCCAGTGTGTTCCTGGTAACTTTCATTAAAGCATCTTGGTTTCGATGTTCAAAATGAGCCAATAAATCAGCAGCAGCTTCTTCTAGATTTTCTTTCATCTCTCTCTTTTTCTTAGCGGCAGCGTTGGCTTTAGATGATACAGGACGAGATTTCCTGCTGTTAGAACGAGCAACAGCTGATCCTGTGGGACTTCCTTCTCTACTCCTGTCATTTTCTGAAATCAAACAAAATTGAACATCTGTCATTCATTTTTGACATGGTGTATATACAATAAAAAAAAAATAGCTCAAGATTTAAAAGAATGGATCTCAGACATCTCTTAGCAAACTGATAAGACGTGGCGGTTGCAGAATAAACTACATTATTATCAACAGATTTCATGCCAGTGGCTACAAGCTCAATTTTTACTTAATTACCTCAGAGTATCATAGAAGTATTGAGTCAATAGTTTGTATGTAACTCTAGGCAATTAAACGAAAACGACTGATGTTGTTGTGGCTGGAGTCTTGTTTCATATAAAACAGTATTTCTAAAACTCCAAAAGTCCTCTTCTGTATTAAAAGCTGAAACATTCCTTAAGTAACTTGTTTTTGCCATGATACTGCTGAAAAAAGTGCTCAATTGACATTAAAGAAAAATAACTCCATTATCCATTTTTTTAATGGATTATTTCCCCTTACCAATTCCTTCATCATCTTCCTTTTCCTTTTCGTCCTCTTCATCCTCCAGATCAATAGTACACAGCATGTTAATCAGTTCGTTAGACGCTTCCTCTACCACCATAGATTTAGTTTGTAAGGTATGTGCTCCCTTGGCACACAACATCTACAAAAGAGGACAAAATATGTATATTTATAAGAAATACTGTGACTATTTATGTGATTATGTGAAGTTACAAATAAAAACAATGATGTCAGTTTTGAAGGTCTCAACATTCATTGTTTGTTGATATTGGTGGAATCATTGACCATCACTGTCTAAACTTTCTTTTCATTTCATAGTTATCACTCCTACTGTGTAAGTATTTTGGTGGTTTCTACAAAATGCATTGATCCATGGGGTCTTGAATTTGTGGTTTCAAACACTGCAGTTAACAGTGAATGGGAAAATTGTATTTTGCCAGAGTTTAATTTTTGTAGTTTAAATGAACCAAGAAATCCATGAAAGTTAGAACCCCATGATTAATAATGAGTTCACGGTATTTTCTCACTTTTGAGACAGACCAGTTCCTATTTTTAGCGATGTGAGATTGTCTTATCTTGCACTAGTGCAAGACAAAAAAATCATGTGCGTTTTACCGGCAAATACATGCTGTACAGTTTATGTCAACTGCCCCCAGTTCTCCATGCTTCACCAATAAAACCACGATTCTATTACATAAGTATTTTTAAATTAATGTATGTATACTATTCTGCTAGCTAATAATTTAACTATCGTGCACCTTTCATGTTTCACGGTGTATGACTTTCAAGTCAATGTTTGTTTACTTTGAGTAAATAATAGAGTGCTCTCCCTTGTTAGTAACTAACGTACCTCCCTTTGACCAAATTCAAATATTTTTGCACAGCCACAGGTGTAGTGTTGAGTTACATTTATCATATATTTATTAAATACATTGTATTTTATTATGAAATACATTTAAAATACTGCCAAGACACGGATGCATATGAATAAATTGAATATTTACTTCAGCAATGGAAACAAAATTTGCGGGAAAACGCTCGATCGGGAATGTAAACAAAACACATAGGTAACAGCTGATAAAAGTGAGAAATAAAATCAAACACCGGCAAAAAGTGCAAGGCAGGGAAATCTCCGACACCCTCGGGTAAGATTTCAATCGTTCGCTGACTCGGCGAGCCTCGTCAGCGAACGATTGTAATCTTACCCTCGGGTGTCGGAGATTTCCCTGTCTTGCACTTTTGCCGGTGTTAGATTCTATATATCCCAGCTCTTTTTATAGAACATGCTGTGATACTAGTGATAATTTCTGTCTCGATCTTCATAACTGCTGTTTTTCTATATATGCCTCTCTCATCATTTACAAAATATCTAACCTGTGTATTTTCCAGGAATTTTTCCACGGTCCACGGTTCATCCTCAGGCATTTGACATAGAGTTGTTGTTGCCATTTCTTTCAACACGGACTCGATACGGAATTCATTGACATCATGAGCTCTGTCCATCAGAAGTTCTAGATCAGCCAAAGTCTTGTAAACTTTGTCCATATATTCCTGAATATTTAGTGAGGTCCAACTAAGTTTTGTAAGTCCAGGTTCTAGAGCAGTGTCAACTTTACTTGTATGTGGACCCATCAAGGCTTCAAATGCCATGGGAATCTTAGACTTAACTCTCTGACTTTCTTGCAACATCATCTGAAAAAATAAAATAAATTCTCAGAGCTTAAGTTAAAACCACATAAAACTTGTTTAAAACGAGGATGCAAAACATTGATGGTTGAAATAACGACAACAACACTAACCACTCCTCTCCAGCCTCCTAAATAACGACAACAACACTAACCACTCCTCTCCAGCCTCCTAAATAACGACAACAACACTAACAACTCCTCTCCAGCCTCCTAAATAATGACAACAACACTAACCACTCCTCTCCAGCCTCCTAAATAACGACAACACTACCCACTCCTCTCCAGCCTCCTAAATAACGACAACACTAACCACTCCTCTCCAGCCTCCTAAATAACGACAACAACACTAACCACTCCTCTCCAGCCTCCTAAATAACGACAACCACTCCTCTCCAGCCTCCTAAATAACGACAACAACACTAACCACTCCTCTCCAGCCTAATAAATAACGACAACAACACTAACCACTCCTCTCCAGCCTCCTAAATAACGACAACACTAATCACTCCTCTCCAGCCTCCTAAATAACAACAACACTAACCACTCCTCTCCAGCCTCCTAAATAACGACAACAACACTAACCACTCCTCTCCAGCCTCCTAAATAACGACAACAACACTAACCACTCCTCTCCAACCTCCTAAATAACGACAACAACACTAACCACTCCTCTCCAGCCTCCTAAATAACGACAACAACACTAACCACTCCTCTCCAGCCTCCTAAATAACGACAACAACACTAACCACTCCTCTCGAGCCTCCTAAATTCAATATTTTAATTTATAATGCTTGCATTACTGAAAAATATTGCATAACATCTAGTTAAAATCATTAAAAGTTATTTCAGTAAAAATACCGATTCTTTTTAACTTTGACACCTTACAGTGAAACACAGTAATACATTCTAGTAGTTTTGCTGTTTGATTTGAAATAATAGTCAGTTCATATCATTGTATTGTGTTTCAGATGAAGTAAATTAATTTTTGTGTTTAACTTGTGCTTTCTCAAAATGTTTAGCCTTTAAAATCATATTGAAATAACACTGTAAAACTACATTCAATTCTGCTTTTGTTGATTCTAAAATTATCAAATTCAGACAAGAATTATCAGTATAATTTTTGGAAAATATATGAGAAATTGGAACCATGCAAATACTTTTGCCCACTATCTGTACAATGAAACTTGATTGAATATAACCTTGTACATGTATAGGTAAATAAATGTCAAATACAAATTTCTATATATCATTATATATCTTAACAGACAACTTTCAACTGTCCTGAATTCACACTCATTTTTGCTTTAGACAAATGCATCAGTGTCTTTGAAAATTATATTACATTAAAACGTTTTGTTTACAGTAAAATTTCTACCTGGAGAGCATTATAATGTTCCTTGTATTCAGATTGTTTGGCTCTCATGGTTCTAGCCAAAGGAGGAATCTCTAATCCCAACCTCGCCATACATTCTGTTTCTCTAATCATCGTGAGAATCTGAGGGTCAAAGTTGACATATAATTCGTTGGATTCTGGATGCCTGACCAACAGTGATGACTGTAATCCAGAGCGTGCTGCTTCAATCTGAAAATTAAACAATCAATTTTGTCTTCAACATTCAAATTTTAAATCTGTAACATATAAAAATATAAATAAAGGTGACTGGATGATTACTAATTGTCTCTGAAGGTACCAGTGAACACTTCATCATTTTTGTATTGATACACATACAAATTTACACATTTTACCATTAAAACAAAAAATTCAGATTCCGATATAAATTTCTGTGGATGCACAGCTATGTTGATCTTTGTGTCTTGTCAGATGATTTTTAAAAGCCTTATTAAAATAGTTTCTGATTTTTCAGTCCATAATAATCTATTAAACGAGGGGTGTGGGTGGGTGACAGAGTTATCTTTCTTTTATAAAGACAGTCTTTAAAACTTTATCTCCAAAACATTTCTCTAGTATCACTAGTTTCCATATTTCAATTTTCATATTATATTTGTAAGTCATTTACCATTGCCTGTTGGTTAAAAGTATGAGATAAATATTTTTTTTTGAATTAATATTTTGCTTGCCCATCATTTTCCATTTCAGCCAAGTATGTGATCAACTAATTCAGTGATTTCAGAGTATCATATTATTTTTAATATTTTCCCCCTTATATGACTATATTAAATCTTGTCCTGTCATGGCAGTCATCTTCAATTTCTGATCCAAATAAAAGATTTTTAATCATGTACAGTTTGGGTCCAATCAAGTTGTTAGTTTATTAGTAGAAGTGTCTACTTTAACAGGGAACTAAAAGGTATTTATATCTACCTGTCTAAGCCATCCTCTATGATATAGAACTTCAAATTCTAAGAGACACTTGGCCAGTTTGTTGTAGTTTTTGATGATTTTCTTAGCATCAGAACCTTCCAGTAGTCTGGGTTGTTGTTGGAAGATTTCCATAGGTTCCTGTATACGACGGAATAACTGTCTTGCCCAGGAAATTTTACCTGTTAATGACAATGTTAACCTTTTTTAAGTAACTTCCAACAGCTTACTTCTTACAAAATTGTTTGATCTTTAGAAAAAAAAAATCTCCCAGCTCCTGAAGCTGTGCTCTTTTGGGACAACAAAATAGCTGGTTCCCAATAATGTACTCACATTATTATAATGAATGATATCTTTTTGTATACCACATAGAGTTTAAACATGTGTGTATTAGATAAATGTTTTTGTAATGTGTTCTGTAAACACATTTAACATCTAAAAAAATATACAGTGATACTAACTCAATAGGTTTGGTTTATGGTGCTGATATCTACTTTCAGCAATAGGCACTGCTTGCACAGATAGTTGTAAATCCAACTACCATACGATCATGACCACGATGGTCCCTATCTCAATAGAGATGCAGGCTTCATTTCTAATATCAATAAATAGAAGTTTAATTGAAGCTTATTTTTAATTATATAGTCTCAATAATATCATCCAAAATAATTTATTTTTATTATTAAAGAATGTGTAACATACAGTCAAACCTGCCCTAACGGTCACCTTAGATAAACAGTCACCTTAGATAAACGGTCACCTTAGATAAACAGTCACCTTAGATAAATGGTCACCTTAGATAAACGGTCACCTTAGATAAACGGTCACCTTAGATAAACGGTCACCTTATATAAACGGTCACCTTAGATAAACGGTCACCTTAGATAAACGGTCACCTTATATAAACGGTCACCTTAGATAAACGGTCACTTTATATAAACGGTCACCTTAGATAAACGGTCACCTTAGATAAACGGTCACCATAGATAAACGGTCACCTTAGATAAACAGTCACCTTATATAAACGGTCACCTTAGATAAACAGTCACCTTAGATAAACAGTCACCTTAGATAAACGGTCACCTTAGATAAACGGTCACCTTAGATAAACGGTTACCTTAGATAAACGGTCACCTTAGATAAACAGTCACCTTAGATAAACAGTCACCTTAGATAAACGGTCACCTTCCTTATCCAGCCATTTTCAGATCCCCCGGATGGTTGTCCTGAAGAAATTTAACTGAAATAAGCAGTGACCTCCTTAATGCGGTCAGCGGTCAGCCATTTTGATCCCAAAATTATATTTTTCCTTAATTTAGCAGTCATGTCATGTGATCACAGTTATCTCCATTGTGCCAATACATATTTTGCTGGTAAACGCTAAAATGTCCCGAAGGTAATTGTGTTAATTAATTTAGCAGTTGATTATTATTGATTTTGGACTTCAACCTAATTATTGACAGTTTGAGGTGTGAAAATTTACAGGTAAGTGAACAGGTGAGTAAATTTTATGACTTTATATCCATGTCTGTTTAAAAAATTGGGTTAATCTGTCAAAATGTCTCGAAAAGTGTTCACGCTTGAACAGCAGCTTGAAGTTGTAAAACATTTGGAAAACGTTAAAAGTTCGAGAGAAATTGCACAAATAATGGGCGTTGGAAGGACACAGATACAAACTATTAACAAGATGAAGGCGGAAATTCTGGAAGAAATTCCACCTTCATCTTGCGGCGAAAATTAAAATGACACAAAACAGGGAAAGAAGAGATTAATGAGTTATGTTGGACTTGGTTTCAGGATGCTGTGCAGTGCAGGATAAACGTTACTGAGGAAGGCCTCCACGTGGCAAGAGCTGGAAACATTATATTTTTCAATATCCTTAATAGTTGAACATGCTAATAGGTATTGAAAATTGTAATGGCTAACTTTCCTCATTATAGAAACTTGAACCTTGAATTAAAGGTCACCTCTTTTAAGCAGCCACTTTTGACTTTCCCTTCAGTGGCTGCTTAAATCAGGTTTGACTGTACATAAGAATCCTTATCATTTTTGCTTACATTTAATAAACCATCAATGGTGTGTTTAAAATTTCATCATGTTTATTTATAGATAATAACTGCTACTTACCAGCAATTGGGGGTAAATCTCTTGCTACTGGGGGATCATTTTTGTTCTTTTGGTAGATCTTAGATACCATCTCAATGTCTCTGCCATAGTGGCTCAGGATACGATGGAATTTTTCACCAATTCCAAGATTTGGTAAATCCAAGTTTTCAAACTTCCTCAACAGAACAATGGCTCTAGCAGTACTGATGATCTTCTCAAATTTGACATCCATAAAAGTTTGCAAGTTTGACTACAAAATTAAAATTAAATTCAGAATCAAATTTAACAATTTAGATAGCAGTGTGTTTTTATTAGAATGCAATAAAATTTAAAATCTGTTTCACAATCTATCAGTAATTGAATTGACAAAAAATATTTTACCTATTTTTCAGACAAAAAACTAAATACCATCAAATACATTAATTAACATGTACAGTCATGTTGAATTAGCAGTCACCTGCTGTGAATGGCCTGTATAAAACCCTTCTACCCAGCGCTTTAGGTGTTATTTTAACTTAAACAGTGGTCACCTCACTAACACAGTCTAAGTTTATTCCATCGTATCAGTTCACTGGTCTCTTTTCATTTTAGACTTAAAAAACATTGGTAAGTAATGGACATAATAAGTAAATACATACATGTAATTCTGCAACCATTCTTTTAAATTCATCAAAGTCTGCATCAAACTCTTGTTTTCTCTGATCTAAGAAATCATATGTTTTCTTCTTCATCCCAGTAATGATTACATTGAATCTGTTAGCCATCTTGTCAATCTCTGTAGAAAAATCATATGTGTTAGTCAATCATATTTTGTTTACATACATGAAGCTATTCTTGTATAACATACATCAACATTCAAATATGTAAACAAAAGTTAATTCTTTTATGAAATGGTTAGCAGTTTTATCATGAGACAATGTGGATGAATAAATAAATAAATAAATAAAATCTATCTCAAACTTGTGTAAATATAAAAAAAATAAGGAATAGTCAGTTAATTTCGTGACTGTTCCATAATTTTGTCTGTTTCACATAGAATAACATAAGTTTTTTTTCTCTCTGGGTATTCTGGTTTTTCTCTGCCTATAAAACTGACCACCACAATAAAACTGAAATATTGTTGAAAGTGGCGTGATACACCTTAAAAAATTCAGAAGGATTTGTCATCGGTACCTTAAGTTATTCCATGGAAACCATTCTGTTTACAGACAAGACGACGACAATGAACACGAATGTATAAAGGCTATTGATCATACCTTCTATTTTAGACTCTGACAAATGAGAGTACAGGGAAATAGTTTCAAACATTTCAATGATCTTCTTCAATCTCCGTGTGAATGTGTCGAACTTTCCAAAAATGTACATCTCAGAAAATTCAAATGGTCGTTCATTTGGCATTTTTTCCAACTTTTCCTTTGTTTTGTGAAAGCATCGTTGATATTCCTCGTTAAGCTTGATACAATCATTTAGTTTTCTCACAACATCTTCCTGTTTCTGGGTCCAGACAGTTTCGTACCCTCCACATGAAATATATGATTTGCAAGCTGTGATCATTTGATTGGTAATCTGAAGAAAAAAATCACAAATATACAGAATTTTTTTCAGTTTAAAATTGCTTCAATATTATGGGTACATTAATGGTTATTTCAATCCTACAAAACTCCAATAAAAAAAACTTGATTTCAGATAATACCACTTTACAGTAGAAATTGAAAACTGGGGGAATATTTGGTCAATGTTGGAATCTATTTTGATAGAGAACCAATGAATCATTTTTTTTTCTCTTAGTGATATGTATTTTGGAAAAGATAAAATATATTGTCTCTTAAAGAAAAATATTGAGTTTGGAGAAGGGGTCTTAAAACTAATCAGGACAATCAGACATTTCCTCACTATTTTCACATGGATTAGAAATTTCAGCCTATCAGAAAGCATAATTTGTCATGGTGACAACTATGTAAATTTTCTAAATGGTAAAAAAAATCACAAAAAATATTAATGTTGACAACCTACAAGACAAGTGAGCTAAATTTTGTTGTTGTTGCAATTTTCCTTTCTCAACTGTCCCCCTTCCTAGACAGTAACATGTATGTATAGTTATAACTAACCTTGACAAACAATGACGTCATGCGTTCTGACGTGTTGTAATATCTGGAGATAGAATGTATCATTCTAATGGCGTTGATCAATCCTGGTATAGCTTCTAACATACCAACCTAAAATGACAACAAAATATTTATACATTCATATTTCAAAACCATTCCGGTCGGCGTGGGTATAGTCGTATGGTAGTTGGATTTACAACTACCTTTGCAATCAGTGCCTATCACCACTGCTGTTGTGAGATTAATTCCAGCTCAGGCGAGGTGTACTTGATACAACATTATGTGATAAAGTTTGTCAGTGACTTGCTGCAGGTCGGTGGTTTTCTCCAGGTACTCTGGTTTCCTCCACCAATAAAACTGACATTCAACACCATAATCCTAACCCCTCAAACAAATATTAATATACCACTACTTTGAAAACTTTCATAGTATGTTAACATTATTATAGTACTCTCATACAGTTAGTTCCCTTTATTCGGATACATTTTTTTTTACTTTCAATCTTTGAATAACAAAAACAAAAGTTCTGCATAACATTTTCTCGCATGCCTTTGGATTTTGTTTCTTCAAAATATAAATAAAATAACTTCTAGAATGGGAAGATTATTTATTTTTTATATTTCGACAAGCAATTCTCAATAACAATTTAAAAAGGGGAGATAACTTACTGGATCACTGTTATATAGTGGATCACAAAACTTCTCCAAGGTGTACAAGAACTTGACATTGTCACGAGCCTCGTTAGCCAAATCTGTCACACGTCTATCCAATTCCTGCCATTTCTGAAATAATAAAATGTAAACCATAACATTAATTCTAACTGAAAATATATAGAAGATTAGTTGAAGCTTTATGAGAAGATTCACATGAATCCTTATGTTATCTATTTTTAAAAATAGTAAATGATTAGCTGTGTTTGGCCATACATTTGATTTTTTTTTTTTTTTTATTTCTGTGAAACAACAGCCAACAGGTACTGAACACATTATACTGATTCCTATCTCTTACTTCCTAATTTTGTAGGCTTATTAGAGAAGAACAAATAACAATATTATAATCTTTATTTTGACCTGACAAAGGCTTTAACCAACAATTTACTCCACTCGAGGTGCACATACTATTACATTACTGATGCAATTTGATTAGGAATAATTACCACTGTAATAGTTTAAATACAGATCTGGAACACTAAATTAATATTAACATTTTTTCATGGCAAAATTTGCATCCTCTACTTTTCTAGCTATTAGAGAACATAATTTATAAGTTTGGAACGATAAACTACTGTAGTCTAATAAAATTTTCTTAAATCTTGTCAAAGACATAAAAAGTACAACAAATGTAATGAATGTAACCCCACTTACAGCAACCAGTTTAGATTTAGCAGCATGAAGAACACCCAACACAGCCTTCACATCAGATCCTTTAATCTGGTCCAACAAGTAGTTAAATTTGGACATTCTCTTTTTCCAATGGTCCAATTCAGCCCTGGGTCCAATATCGTCAGCCTCCTTTCTCATTTGTTCACTTTCAGCCAGGACTTGCTCCAGTTGTTTTAGCCAGACTGCCATACATTGCTCAATCCCCTCAAGAGCATCAGAACTGTTAGCTACAGCCTGGTAATCAGCTGGTGTATTGATCTTTGACAACTCGTATGTTTCACATGGTTTCAACGTCACTTTCTCTTCTAGACTTTCCTGGGCACCTATTTAAGATAAAAATTAATTCTCTATCAACAAAACATTTTGTCTCTAGTTTATGATACTGCTTGCACTTAATAGATTGACACCAAAGAGGGTGCAGAAATTATGATCTGATTTTTACACTTTTGTTTGTTTTAAACATAATTTATTCACAACTAAATGAATAGGATTGAACAACAGGCTATGCCTATACAAGCTATCTCCTCTTTACACTTTTGGGTACAACCCCTCTAAAAGGACCACTTGCAGGTAATGTGGGATGACTAAAATACACTACTCACCTTAATGATGGGACATAAATGGGTGCCTAGTGAATGAAAAATACCATGTTCTGTTCTAACAAATAAAAAACAACTTAAAGCATCTCCTCATTTTGAACATCTTGTTGTTAATGTTGGTAGATTAACATTGATGACCTTGTCTATATGTCTTCACTGTGGCAATCTAAATTACCATTTATATTCCCATCTCAGCACCATCCCTTTTACCTATACAATTCATTTGATGTAAACATCTTCCTGTTGTGGATATAGCTGAAATACTGCCTTAGTTTTTTTGTATAAATTGTATTATTATTACCATGGAAACATTAATTAACCAATCAAACACTTACCCACAAGAACTGATACAAAAGAGTCCAGAGTATTGAGGAAGTCTGTTCTGATCTGTATCCCAGATGGACTGTCCAATTTACCCCATCCTCCATCTAGACTTTTCAAAGCTGGTATAAAGATACTAGATAACAGACTCTCTACAGCATGAAGTAAACCACTGCCATTCTTCCCTTGGCTGCTTGTGTCTAGCTTGGTGAAATTTATTTCCTAAAAATATAATAATACAATTTCTTAGACTTGTATATTAGCCATACATCAATTCTATTATACAAATACATGCAGTTCAACCATAGTGAAACATGAGCAAAATTTGATGACCATGACGCTTAGTGGGCAGAGGCATTAAAAAAATAGATATTTCTGATATGTGTGTATTGCTTCAATATATTCACCTCTAGCAATACAATCAGTGCCTATCACTACCAGAATTGTACATTTGATTCCTGTCCAAGGCAGGTGGTACTCGATACATTTTTATTTGAAAAAGTTTGTCAGCTACTTGTAGCAAATTGGTGGTTTTCTCCCTGAACTCTGGTTTTCCACACCAATAAGACTGAACTTCCAGTCATGATTCACATAAGACAGGTCAACCATATTAGGGTCATCCAATCATCCTTCATGTACAGTTTGGTTTCAATAAAGTTTTTTTTTTTTTATGAGAAAAAAGCTTCATTTCTTTTTCTCATAGCCTTCTATTTTAAACTATGTTCTACAGCAGGCAGTGGCCATCTTGTATTTATGATCATCAAAGAAAATATAAATTTTGTAGATTTGTAGAGAACCACCAATTGACCTTTAACACCATATAATTTTCAAATCAGATTGATTTTCAATTACAGAAATTTTAGGCTCAACAAATTTAATTGCATTATAGGATCCAGTGGGACGTGGCAGCCATGTTGAATTTCTTATTTGCATAAATTCTAATAAGCTCCATCAAAGAAACATTCCTGGAAAGTTTGTTTCTGTATAGCTCCTTAATTTCTGAGAAGATGTTAACATACAGCAAACATAGACGACAACAGACACAAACTGATGACAATAACCCTCTTCCTCACATCAACTTGTTACTCATCATCAGGAATAGCAATTTATGTCCGTCTGCTTACCTTAGAGATGTTCACTTCTGTTATCTGGGTTCCTGGTTCTACTTTTGTGAACACCAGACATATACCTCGTAGAGGTATGTCACGTCCATTTGTAACAAAAACTTTTGGTTTGGAAGACCTGGCTATCTTTGGTTGTGGTGGACCGACACGAACATGTTCCACTGAAAAAAAAAATATATATGTGAATAATATGTCATACATCTGTGTGTAAAATTGATTGTCTTATACATTCTATACACATTCAGTATGCTAATTCATACCCTGAGCAAGCGGGGATACGTACAAACTCTAGAGAGACTATTAAAGTCCAGATTTTGATTGAATTTGTAGATTGTTGTTTGTACTTTTTCTTTTGGCCATTGTGTTGTCTGTTCTTCTTCGATTTATGGATTCTGAGTACTCCTTTGGTATCTCCAAACTCTTCTTATTAATATCAAAATCAGGAATTTGCTTGAAGCATGACAATAAAAGTCATGAGTTTGACCTTTCGCTGCATGACCATGTCACATCCTGAGTTTCTTGAACCCCAAAAAGTCTTGCTATAGAATTGCAATTTAAGTGATATTTTGTTTATTTTATGACTATGTTAAGTAAAACCTGATTTCTGT
Source organism: Gigantidas platifrons (assembly GCA_002080005.1). NCBI lineage: Eukaryota > Metazoa > Mollusca > Bivalvia > Mytilida > Modiolidae > Gigantidas > Gigantidas platifrons. The sequence goes on from MJUT01000268.1 coordinate 180,326, forward strand.
TAATATTTCATAAATGGATTAAATCATAACCTAAAAGATAACCCATATTTGAAGTGGTAAATATATCGTATGTATAGATAAAAAGGGGGGTATTATATGGGAATAATTTCGTAAATTATCCTGTCTGGCTTGATAAGAAATCTGACATTTATTAATGAAAACCATATGAAAATTTATTGCTGTGATAAAACAGTACTTTTTGGCAGTTTGTAGTTTTCTATGGGTACAGGTATTCAGATTTCCTGCACTAACTAGAGGCTCACATGGTTTTACATGCACTGTTTAGCTTCAAGCTAGTTTGTAGTTTGTTAGAAAAAGCTTTTAATACAGGGTAAAATTAGTGTTACGGTGTTTAATGCCACTTTCAACAATATTTCAGTTATATCCTGGTGGCAAGTATTATTGGTGGAGGAAACCGGAGTACCCTGAGAAAAACACCGACCTGTCCTAAGTAATTGACAAACTTTATCCCATAATGTTGTATTGAGTACACCTCACCTGAGTGGGATTCGAACTCACAATATTAGTGGTGATAGTCACTTTTAATACATATTTCAATCGTCAACAATGTCTTACATGTAATCTGAATTTCCAAATGAAATGAAAATCTTTTAAAAAGTTGGTTCCAATAGGGCCAGTGATTTGTTTGAGATATGTTAATAGCTAAAGGATATAACCCATAATCTATATTCTGAATCACAAAATGTTATTAAATTTGAAGTAATAAACACAGAAACCATATTTGTTGGAGTTTTTAATGCTTCTAAATATTTTTATGATATAAAAACCAAATTTATTAAAAAGAATATTAAATTTAAGGGTTAAAGTATGCCGATACTTATAGCTTCAGTTATATAAGGCATATCAAATACGTTTCCAATATAATTTTTGGATATAAAATGATTCCGTTCGTTCACAAATAATGACATTACATTTTATATTGACATATTTATTACCTTGGGACAGGTAACTAGATCAGAAATATTCAATAAAACAAGATCACACTTGTCTTTATTTACACAATCACCTATAACGGGGAGAATTGTAAAATTTGAATTATGGCCATGTTTGCTTATGATATATTTATAAATCAAGAGAAAGTCAGGTTATTAAGAACTGCGGTATTAGATACCGCGATATTTTCAAATAAAATCCTGACAAATTGCACGGATATAAATATAAAATAAACAAACTCATTTACATTCGTATAAAATTAAATCCCTATTTTTTTCTGCAATATAAAATTGATACATGCAAGAAAACGTCATTCTGTATCATATATATATATCTTATATCGGCTGTAAAAATTAGAAAATGAGATTACAGAAAGAAGAAACTCCTCTTAGTCAAGCTTAAAAAAATCTTATAACAATCTGCTTATTTTAAACAAATCTTCATTAGAAACTTTAATCATGTCAATTGAAAAACTAAATTGCACACATGTGGCATATGCAGTCCTCACAATGAGCACCGGTCTTCCGACCCAAGACCAGCAAAACTTTGTGCGGACCGGTCAATTTTCAGTTTTTATTTAGAACGATATAAAAATAAATTCAAGAATTTGATTCAGACCAGAAAATTCAAATTTTCATTTCGAGGATTTTTGTATATAGTCAAATAAATGAGTAATGGCTAAAAAACCTATAATCCACCTAAAATAATGTACAGTGAGAAGAAATGAAAGTCATGACCACCAGGATTAGAGATATACTAAACCATCAATGGTGGTTTTAAGACATGTGGTGAGTACACCTTGTCTTGGGACAAGCTAAAGGGTGGGTTGCACTTTAATCAAGTTTTAATCAATATGTAGTATGAACTTTTTTGTGAAGCACCACATGTACTAGTATATATATATATACACATGTTGGTAGCACTGGTGGTTTTAAGACAGGTTTTGAGTACACCTTGTCTTGGGATAGGCTAAAGGGTGATTTGCACTTTAATAAAGTTTTAAAGAATATATTTTTGTTCAAAGCACTACCTGTATACATACTTGCAGCAATGATAGTTTCAGAGAGGTTTTGAATACACCTTATCCTGGAATTTGCTGCAGTGTGAGCTGCACTTTCATAAAGATTTAATGAATATAGTTTTGCTAGAAGCACCACATGTATATACATGTATATACATGTTGGTAGAAATGCTGGTTTAAGACATGTGTTGAGTATACCTTGTCTTGGGACATGCTAAAAGGTGACATGCACTTTAATAAATATTTAATGAATATATTTTTGTTTGTAAGCACCACCTGTTTAAATCAGGTTTATGTAGTAATTAATAATATTGAATTGAGTATTTATTTTCATTACTTTTCCTGTCATTTTCTATATCAAATCCATAATTTAACTGTCAACTCAAACATATCAAAATACTAGTGGTCTGAATAAACACAGAGAAAAATCATATGAGACAACACACAGTCAAATTTAGAGGAGCTTAAAATGAAATAATATGATAATAGGTGTTACCTAACGTGGGACGAAGTCCAATAATTTTTTTAAACAATATATCGGGGACCAGACTCCGGACAGTTTTCGTATCCGCTACCGAACATGGTTCATAACCGGAAGTAGTAAATAAACTTTATTGTACTATAGCTTTAGTTTGCACATTTTGTTGTTCATGTGCGATGCTTTATTCACGAGAAAACCCGTCATTAGCTTTATACATCATAAAAATTATAAACATTGTCGGTCATCTTTGTTTATGGTTGTCAAGGACTACTCCATGCTCTATCTCGCGACATTTTGAACAGGTTCCACTTCTCACGAGAGCTGCAACTTGATTTTTTTTTCTACATCCTTGTACCCGTTCTTGATTTTATTTATACAATATGTCATTTTTAGTACTTTGATACTCGTGCCCCTACAAGAGCAATTTTTTACTGGATCAAATTTTTTGCAGAAACCCACTGTAGCTGTACATGTATTGCTTCCGGTATGTCATTTCTGGTGCATGAAAATTTAGTCATTAGTATATAGAAAAAAATTGCTATTTCTACCATAGTTGGGACTTTGTCCCATATGAAAAATTGAATTAATAAAAAAAAAAAGAAAAAAAAAAGACATGTGAAAAGTAAAATATATGCTTGATCGTATGAACTGTAATTTGTCAATATATTTTAAGACATATTTAATTTGTTTCAATAAATTAATTTTATGTCGAAATAAATTAAAAGTATTATTAATGATCGACATTTCATAATTCCGTCCCGAGATAATAATTTTTGTTTGTGTATAAATAAATGACATGTAACCATGTGTAATCTTTAAAAATAACTACATAAAACGCTGGCTAAGTTCCCTGGTTGAATACATTTAAATTCATGTTTATTTTATAATGACTTTCTATATATAAGTTAAAGACCTTTCTATGACTTTAGCAACTCATTAATATGATTAAGTAATACTGGTTACTTTGGTGTTTTAAACATGGTTGTCTTTAAGATCAAAGAACCATGATGATATAATTTCTTTCTTATCTTGATGTTTTAAAGAAGAAAATTAAGTTCTATTTTCATTAATAAATAAAACTGCTTGTAAACTTCCAAAATTTACTGATTGGTCTACATGAAAACACAACAATATCGTTGAAAAAAAGAAGGGATTAGGTTTTATGGTTTTATGGTGTTTAACACCACTTTCAACAATATTTCAGTTATATTGTGGTGGTCAGTTTTATTGGTGGAGGTAACCAGAGTACCCAGAGAAAACCACTGACCTGCCGTAATACACTGACAAACTTAATCACATAATGTTGTATCAAGTACACCTCGTCATGAAAGGGGTTCAAACTCACAACGTTAGTGGTGATAGGCACTGATTGCATAGATAGTTGTAAATCCAAATACCATACGATCACAACCACAACGGCTTTCTGAATGATGATTTGGAAACACAAAAATGTGTCAGATGTAAGGTCAAAACCATGTTATTTTCTGTATGTTTGTAATTACTTAGACATCTACATATATACATACATGGTTCTTTCTCAACCTCTGGTTCTTGATAATAAAATAGTAGCTGTCCAAAATCTTTGGTACCATTTAAAAACTGGTCCATCATATCAATCTGAAAATATCAAATATTATAGGTTTAGGGTTATGGTGTTTAACGCCACTTACAACAATATTTCAGTTATATCGTGGCGGTCAGTTTTATCGGTGGAAGATCAAATATTAAAGAAAAATTTAGATATAATCATTATTGATTAACATCTTTAATTGAATAATCATAAAATAAACAAAAACCATAGATATCTAATGTAGTGTACATGATATGTTTCTAGAATAATCTTCAGCAGGTACGCTCCAAGTCAAAAGATAGGAGAGCCAAATAATTTAGGCCTTTGGGAAAAAGAAAACCATAATGTCTAAACAGGATAGCCAAAATCAGGTAAGCCTTACCTATTCCTAAAGAAGTAGAATCTTACCTAAGCTTTACCTATTCCTAAAGAAGTAGAATCTTACCTAAGCTTTACCTATTCCTAAAGAAGTAGAATCTTACTTTTTATAATAATTACATTATTTTGGAACTGTAATTTTTATGCAAAATTTCAATTAAACTGTTACAGGCAAAACTTTACTTATTAATTACAACGGTTTCAACATTTTCGGCTCATTTCTTGCCTTTGACACACAGCATGGTCATATTATAGAGATAATTTTATCATTTTGGGAATCCTTAGAACTATGTCATCTAGCGATAGCAGTTACTTTTAAAATTGAAAGTGAATGACTTGTTTTTTTTACTTTACCTGACTTCCCTCCAAGATGGCATCTTCCACCTCTGTGACCTCCAATCCAAGGCCATCAGCCACAGTTGTAAGAATATAGTAATGTCGTTCATCAAGACGTGCTCTCTTTGATTCTCTTTCCTCTTTAAGTTTTTGCTGAAATATATATAAAATTCATCTTATTTCACATGTTAGCGTAATGAGAATAGGAACCGCTGCAGTACCAAAAAGTTCAAATGGTATAATTTGCTGCATAATAAAAACATAGTTGACTTATTTAGTGCATATGAAGCATTTCTGGAATAACCTTAATCAGGTACACTCAAAGTTAACAGATCTGAAAGACAAATAGTTTAAAACTTCTTTGAGAGCACAAAAACCAAAGGACCTACACAGGATAGCCAAAAATAGCTAAGGCTACCTACATGTACCTACATGTATGCCTGAAGGAAAAGAACCTTAATCTTAATTAAGAACATTGTCATGGTTTAGAACACTGTTAAAGTTACTTTGTATCACATACATGTCTAACTTTTAGCAAACATCCACTGACAAGTAGTCAAACCTGTTTTATGTGACCATAAAAAAAAAGAACATTGAAAGATAGTCATGGTTGCAAAACACAGGTCAACTAAATATGAATTGCACTGCAAAGGACAATAAAAATAAGGTCATACAAGACAAGTTATTGCTTACTAGAGGTGGTGACTGCGAGGTAAGTTTGACTGTATGCTGGTACACCTACCATAATGTCCCTTTCATCAAATGTAGTGTTCATATACTGCTAAACCCTCACCCGACCACTCACTGGTCTCAATTCTGACCAATACACCCATGTTTAATTACGAATACTTCAATGAAGATGGTCACAAATTGATCCTACTGGCTATGGGTGTTTTATGGGTTTCCTGGCTCACAAGCCCTTTATACTGACTTGGAGGGAGGGGGAGGGAGGGGGTATGAAATTGAAAATACAATAAAACCTGTATAAATTGATCCTCCTTGGGACCAGCTTTTGTGTTCAGAATAAACAGGTGTTTGGTTTATACAGGACAAATTATAAAAAGATTTCCTACATAGAGATTATATTTAAAGTTCTGTTTATGCAGGTCTTCGTTTTATTCAGAGTTCATTATAGACAGGTTATACTGTATATTGATCAGTTAATCAGCAAAAAGAGGGTTTCAAAAGACAAATACACAATATTGTTACCTGTACATAAATTGCATGATATAAATATTAAATATTTTTTTATGTCATTATATCTCAAGTCTTCTTTGAAATTGTCAACAATTTCATCACGAAAAGATTGATTTTCTCAAACAATAACCACATTTCAATATATAAGGCATTATAGAATAAATATTTACTTTCCGTTTGATCACAAAAACAATTCAATTTGATAATATAATCATAATTTCACACGATCAATTGAGAACAAAGACATCTCGTTCTCCTAGATAAAACTTGAAAATCAATTCCTGTATATGGAGAAAAAAATAATAATGATGTGTTGAATATTAATGAATACCGTTAATAAAGACATTTTTACTTGTGAAATATATTTTAAAATAAAATACTGTAGTTCTGCCTATAATATCTTGTTTGGTATGCAAAATATTTCAGTCATATAATGTATTTAGAAAGTGAAAACACATAATTGAGGGGGAAACACAAAACACAAACAATCTTTTTGACAAATTGGTAAATTTTCTCACACAAAGTTCAAATCAAACACACCTTACATCAAGTTACATATTTCTACATATAATATATTGTTTCATGTTCAAAATATTTTGGTATTATTTAGAAACAGAAAGACATATTTTAGGGAAACATACAACCTTTTTGACAAACATGTAAATTTTCTCACATGAGGTTCAAATCAAACACACCTTACATTATATAAGTTGGATTAGAACACATCAAACTTAAAATTAAGAAAACCACTTATTTATGATGGTAAATTTTTATCTTGTCTTGATATCAAGACTTATAGTAAACAAATTTAATGATGAAGAAAAAAAAGAAAATGTCAAAAAGTGCATGTGTGCTTCAAGTGGTTAAAAATTCTTAACTTGTTGTCCAGCAACAGTAAATCAAGGGGACAGGAACAATACCAAGGTCTCCCCTGTCCACTCCAGCAACTGATAGTCAAGGGATGTTCACAGGAAACAAATGCCCCCCTCCCTGTTCACTCCATCTCAAGTCACTTGGTAAGAAAGGATGAAGATGCAATGCAATCCAACTTTACACTTGGCCAACTTCAACCTTTTAACTTTGATCTAAGTGAGTGTCAGAAACTTGACTTAGAACAAAGTTTTATGCAGAATTTGTAAAAAAATCCCTGAACTCTGATAGTCATATTTGCTTGGATTTCAATATGTGTGGAAAGCAAGGCTGTGTAGATTAACAGTACAATATGGTAACAACTGTGTTGTAGATAAACATGATAAAGCATGGTGGTCCTATATGTCACATATGGTACACACCTGGGGTTACACATGACAGTTAATACACAAGCAGTAACAGAAGGAGGGACATTTTTTGAAGATAAAACAACAACAACAAAAAACGTTATTATTTGTTTGGGTTGAATCAAAGACAATGTGACTTAAGATATCTCATTCATCATCCACACAAGTCAGGGTTTCTGTGTCCACAGATGTCCACTTTCTTTCGTGGATGCCTGTGGACATGGAAACCCTGACTCGTCAGGATGCCGACCCATATTAACTTGCATGAACATGTTCTTGTCATAAGTATAACTGAAATACTGCTCCATTGATGTTAAACAATAATCAATCAATCATGAACTCATGTGTATTAAATTTACTTACGAGTTGTGACTCCCTATTTGCCTTCCCGACTATCGATGTCATTTTCACAAATTATTTCGCATCAGAAATAAATTCCACTATTTTGTTATTTTGACGATGACACAAAGAGATACTAAATTATATCATAATAAAAATCCATCACAATTAAATTTAAATAAAAATGCAATCCATGCAACAAAACCATATATTTAAAATCCAAATAACATAATTGTTGCCAAGAATTTTTTAATCGCTGTTTAAACGGAAAATAAAATTATTTATATCCACTTCAACTTGATATGTAAAGCAAACAATTATTTCCATATTCCACACAAAGCACTAATATATATAATGGCCTTTAAAGGGAGAGTTTCGCCTCAGTTGAATAAGTAAATATACAAATATTTCCCCCTGGTATCTATGAAGCACAAACAAGAATTGTGTACTATTTGAATTAATTTTATCCAATAGCAATGGTAAAAGACTTTAAATAAAGAGTTTGGACTAAAAATCCTTATTTGTAGTGACATGACCTGTTCTGACAAATCAATATAAGATAAAAATTTGTTGTTTTAAAGAATTTCAATTTTACTTATCTATATAGTAAATATTACAATGCGTTATTTATTGATCTAATTAAATACATTTGTATGTTGTATAAGGTTGATTAATCAGTGGTATTTAAAAAAAGATTAAACAGTTAATTCTCTGGAGTGATCAAAAAACCCTTTTTTTTTCTTTCTTTTTTTTTTAGACTTGGGTGGTTAAAAACTATACAATGGACTAATTATACTTATATATACCTTACAAATACAGGATTTTTTTTTAATGAAGATTTATTTAATTGAAAGATATGATTGTTTTCATTTCAAATTTTTTTTCAAAATCCTTTTTTTCTTCATTTTAACCAATTTTTTTTTTTTTTAATTCATTTTTTCTCCATTTTAATCTTTTTAAATTTAAATTCATTTTTTCTTCATTTTAACCATTTTTTTTTTAATTTAAATTCATATTTTCTTCATTTCAACAATTTTTTTTTAATCAATTTTTTTCTTCATTTTAACATTTTTTTTTTTAAATTAAATTTTCTTAATTTCAAAATTATTTTTAAATCTTTTTTTTCCTTATCAGATCTAGGAGACATTATTAACATAACAAATGTATTGATATATTGAACAGTATGTTAATTTCAGTAGTATATCACTGTTAATCAAATCAATCTATTGTTGAATGGCTGAGAAAACCCAATAAGAATCAATAAGTACCAGATAAACTTTATGACTTTTATAACAAATGGAATAACACAAATACTAATTCACACAAATCATTGTTAACCTAATGAGGATTGATACAAAAAACAATACATTAAATTATATGGCTTTCCAATCTTTTAACTTTGAACATATCTGATGAAGGTTATTCCAGAAACTGTTCTTCACACTAAATTAGATACCTAGGTTTTTATTTTGTCTCTCACCAAAAGTATGTTGAAAATGCATTACCCCGGTATATATTTTTTTTATCTACCAGTAGATATTTATTTGCTTGTCTGACAGTCAGTCTTACAAGTACCAAACAATTCTACTAGCAAATATATAACACTCGACAGTTATATCCAGTAAGCAATCTCCAAAACAATGGCTATATTATTTCCCCTAGAGCAACATTACCTATGCCATACTGGTAAGAGAGGCTTACCTCATGACAGACATTATCATTAGATTTTTAAGAAAATAGATCCTGGAGTTGAGTAAATCAGATCTGTGGATAAAAAATGGTGCTAAGCTAGATTTTGATGGAAATCTTATAATGGAACCAAACCAACAAATTTTAAACTTAATAAGACCAAGACAATAGAAGGTTAATCCCCATTTACATAAAAAGGCAGTGATTATTCAAGATGGCTAAGGACGTATGGCACTGGCATAAGTTCTGCAAAAGGAATAATGTAACCTCTGTTTCAGAGTTTTACCAGTAACATGTTTGTTTGTTTGTTTATGGTGTTTAACACCACTTTCAACAATATTTCAGCTATATCGTGGCAGTCAGTTTTATTGTTGGAGAACACCGGAAAACCTGGAGAAAACCACCGACCTGCCGTAAGTCACTGACAAACTTTATCTCATAATGTTGTATTGATTATACCTCTCTATAACAGGGTTTGAACTCACAACTTTAGTGGTGATAGGCACTGATTGCACAGGAAGTTGTAAATCCAACTACCATACGATCACGACCACAACGGCTCCACTAATAACATGCGATCAGCATGTGCAACAAAGATTTGAAAACTGTTCACTGCATTATTTTATCCATTGATATATTACAAAACAGTAAATTTTAAGTTTGTACTTTTACAATGTACTTAAGACTAAAAATTAATCCTCAAAGTGGGTCAACTTTTTATTTTAAAGTTAATAGTGCTAATCTTATACATGAAACAGGAAAAAACCTTCATATTAACTAGAACTTTAAAGTATGTGGACTTAATCTGTATAATATCTGCTGAATATATATAACACAGGTACTAAAAGATTGTAATACTTTAATTTAATATTTATTTATATCTTAATTACAAAAATACAAATAATAACTGATGCTGCATTTTTCAAAATTTTTGATTGTGGATGTATTGCAAACTAATTAACATGAAATTAATTAAATACAATGTATTCACCATTTTAGAAATACTTGAATCATGGACAATTATTTAACTTATTCAAAGTTATAAACAGAACAGAACTAATAATAGATGTTTAGCACCATGTTCAACAATATTTCAGTTATATCGTGGTAGTCAGTTTTATTGGTGGAGAAAACCGGAGTACCTGGAGAAAACCACAGACCTGCCACAAGTCACTTATAATAGAGCTCAATCATTTTTGACTATTGATGTGATACTGTAATCTTTGGAATACTGAATTCTTCAAACGAAACTACTGTCAATCTCACATATTCCAAACAATTTTCCTTTCAAATGGTCAAGTGCTTCACTAAAGAATATATGATTCTATGGTAAACCTTATCCTGTATCGGTGGCCATCTTGGATTTCAATCAACACATAAAAACTTGGTAAGGAATCATTCAAGGCTAATTCATGTACAGTCTTAGTTAAATAAGTATGTACATTTAGTTCCTGGAATTTTTTTTTTTTACATACGATACTCTCAAATGATCCTATGTTAAATTACATGGTCCCGCTGTGTTGACCATCTTGGATATCGGATCACAAGACACACATTTTGCACGGGAGCATCCTAGGAGCATTCCAGTCAAGTTGCTGTCAAATCGTTCAGATGTTTTAAAGAAGAACATATTTCTGATAAGGACTTATGTTAAACTTGGTCATTTGATCAACACAAAAAATGTCAACTAGATAAGGGACCATCCAATAATTATACACGTACTGTAGATTGGATTCAATCTAGTTTGTAGTTTTTGAGAAAAGGCTTTATTTTTAGTCATTTACCTACAGGGTCTTACATTAAACTTTGTCCTGCAGTGGTGGCCATCTTGGAAATCTTATCCATAAATTAAACAAAAGATTCTATTTTTGGAATTTTGATCATATATGGAACATTCTAAACAAGTAAAAACAATTCCATCAAAATTTCTGAGAAAAGATTTGAAATTTCAACCAATCAAAATGTATAATTAGCCTTAGCCGTCATACTGAATTTCCCACTGGAATGAAAATCGTAACCATGCAAAATGTTGAAACCCATTGAAGTAGCCTGTCTGTACAGTTTTGTTTCATGATTTCTGAGAGAAAGATATGACAATAATTCACTGGACTCTATGCCAGATGAGCCAAAAAAACCCAACCCAAAATATAGAAGAACATTATCTAAAAATGTTATCTTAAAATGATATGCATAATCTACAAGGTATAGGATCTGTCAATCTTAGTGCCAAAATAAGACTGTAAGGCCTTGTTTGTATGGAGCTATATAGAACCAATAGTTACAGACTTACCATGGCCTATAACCACCACAATATAACTGAAATATTGTTGAAAGTGGCATTAAACACCATAAAACCAACTAATGTCATGTGATACTCAACACTTACCATGGCCTCCAATGTCATGCGATACTGCCTCACATGTTTGTAACTCCTCAGAAAAGTTATTTTATTGGCAGACATCTTATTTTTGGAGAGTAATCAATCATGTATCAATACATGTACATGTACCACATTTTTTTAAATCCAAAATTGTTAACTCCATATGTTCAAGAAACATTGATTCCTGATTCCTGGTTTAGTGTATGAGAATAGTGACATTCATTTTCACATTACAATGGCTTATTACATTATAGATCCAAATTAACATGTTTAATATTCCTTAGACATAAACACATTGATGCTCTCTTCAATTACACTACCCATACATTAAACAATCATGGTGTTCATGGATACTTTTAAAATGACATAGAAACCTCACCAGTACCCAGACATAATGGAAGGACAATAACATATAACAATATTTCAGGTTAACTGATAAAATTTCAAAATTATCTGACAATTAAAACGTTGCTATGGCAATAAATACCGGGTATGCAATGATTCAAAATGATGCTGTAATTACAAAGAAATAAAACTTTAAAATCATTTATATATAATTATTATGGAGGTGTTTTTGATGGCAGTAATTCCCTTGGAGAAGAAATTGTCTCGTTATTTTTACAAGTAGACAAATCCAGCTAGTAGTTGCGTGCCATCATGAGAAACAATTGACCTTTATTTACTGGTAATCTATTCTAGGTAATACTTCAGAGGAAAAACATCCGTAATTATAGGAAGATAATTGGTTCACACAGCAAATAAAACATTTTAATTGTCATTTTACAAAATGTAGAACAATTATACAACATCACCAAATAATTCTTAATATTTGAATTTTGAACCAATTTTATAAATGAGCAAATATTTGATTGATTGATATTTAACATCAGTATTTGAGCTATAATCATTACATGAACAAATATACAAACAATATCATGTATGTAAAAAGATGGCAGAAATTCAGATGTGACAAGAAAACAAGTATATACATTGTATATAATATTTGATAGGGTCTAGAAATGGAGCACTAACAACCCCCCTCCTAATAACCTGTGGGTCATCAGGAGCTGCTACATCTGATCTTTTATGTAAAAGGAGAATGATGTTCTCTATTAAGGGGGAAATCATTTATGTACCGTCCTATAAGTGAGATGTTTATTTGGTTCATCCCACACAACCAGCTAACATCCCTTTAGAAGGAGCAATATCCAGCAATGGAGTAAAAAAGGTCCTATTTCTTTATCAGGGATACACACAAGGATCATTTAAACAAATGAGAGGCATGGAGAATCTTGTTTTCAGTAAAAAAAAATTTAAGATTTAATAATTTGTTGTTGTTGTTCATTATGTTTATTTGCTTAAAACAAAATGTTTTGATGTTTTTGAGAAAAATTTAAAAAACCCAGAAAAAAAGATTATATTTGGAACAATAATATTCTTATATGGCCTTTCTAGCATAAAATTAAATTGGAATACATTTAGCAATAAAAATACAGCCTTATATCAAATCAGTATATTTGAATTATTTTCATCTTAATGCAGGGGAAGTAAATCTAAATTCATTAACCGAACATGGTAGGAAATATATTGATTGTTGGAAAAACTTTTCTGCAAAACAGTTTTTTGATAAAAATAGAAGATTTAATTATACTTCATACTATAAATATTTATCAGATAGACAAATCTCTAATGACAAATAATTGTTATTGACAAGAAATTCATTTATTGACATTTTAGAAAATTTATCTAATTTTACCGATAAATTATTAAATATTTATGAGTATTAAAACTTGTAGATATTAAATTCCAACAAGTATCAAAATATTAAGCTGCATCAAATTACATTGTATGGGTTTATATAAAATTGGGATAGCAAAAAAAATAATACGTTAAGAACAAAACAATCAGAATTCCCATATAATAAAAAGCAGAAGATTTGTCTACAGTTTATTAACTGTGCTCAAATTCAGAAATATTGATGTTCTACTAGTGTTTTTACAGATCTGTGACCTCGTAAACTCTAAAAGGGAAATTATGACATGTCTGGTGCTTTTTGTATTAAACTGGACATCTAATACAAAGATTTAACAATGATGTTACGGGAAAAGCAATATACAAAATTTGGTGTTTAGTAAAACAAGTGTAGACACAGATCTATGTCTTGTCTTCCCCCTGCAAAATGTGCGATTTTTTTTATAGAAAATAAACCAAACCAAAGTACAATGTAGCATGAAATTGAAATTTAGTTAAGGAGACATGCATAAATATACATATGATACCATCCATTATCAATGTGTGGATCAAATATGATGTAAACTAGAATGCATGCTAATGGAGAAACTGACCTAATCAAGAAAACTTTACGTAAATTTAATATAGTCAGTAAACCATGACAATGAGGTCAAGGTTAGGTAAAAGATGCCAGGCTGACATGTAAACATCACAATCAATGTGTGGACCAAATACTGTGAGCTTAGATTGTATGGTAATGGAGAAACTGGTCTTATTACAAAACTTGACATTGTAAACTGACAGCAACTAATGTTGAAGCTTACAGAGTCTATTGGCCAGGAAAACAAACAATAAAAGAATCTCCCCCTGATTCTAAGAGCCATGTTATTTTGGTATCCCCTGAACCCAACTTAACAAAGGGAGATAATTTACATGAAAAGAAACCTCAGTGAGTTATCTCCCATTAACAAATATTTTTATTACATACTTCTTTGCCTAACATGGGGAAGTGAGATAAATAATACAGTTCTTTAAATTGTGTGAATTAATTTTCTTGTTAAATGACAGTTTTGATTGATTATTACAATAATCTTAGATATCAGATGATTTCCTAATGCTCTAACAACTATCTCATATTTCAAATTATTATGAAAATGCAAATTCCAGAAATTATTACCAGTTTTATATATGAAAACCTGTTAAATTCTATCTTGGGAGAAAACGAGTAACTTGTTCTCTCCAGGACATAGCTGTAATATTGCTAGCTGCAACATTGCTAGCTGTAATATTGCTAGCTGTAACATTGCTCACTTGGCATTAAACAGTTAGTAATTACATGCTCACTAATTCTTTTAACTCACATCTCTGAAATAACTTTTTCAATAAATTTGTTGGGAGAAAATATTTGCAAGTAATACTACTAGCCATTATTGAATAACAATTGTTTACAATAGTTGAATAAAAATAAATAAAAAGTTTTAATTTCACATAAAATAATTTAAATTCAGACCCCAAAAAAATATATTCATACAGCCCATATAAATGAATGATACTGGTAATTTAATGCTACTTTAACATCAGTATGTAACCAGTGACATGTAAATACTTTCATCAAACACACATTTCAAAAGATAAACTTACAAAAAGTACAAGTCCACACAAGAAATATAAAAAAACAAGACAAACTATTATGTATAATAGACCATATTTCAATTTTTATGAAATAAAATTCTATATCTGTTGTTATCGAATGTGGAGCTTTTTTAAATAGATTCTTTTTGATAGAAATTGTCATCATAGACATTAAAAAGTATATGCCTGTTGTTGTAAATTGGAGGAGAAAATAATGTTTAGATGAAAGTGGAGCTTTTTTCTTTAAATACATTCTTTTCACTAGAAATTGTCATCATAAATATAAAAAAGTATAAGAAGGACTAAATTAAGGGGTGAGATAAAACATTACTCTGTTGTAAAGAGACCAGAGGATCTTTATCTATGATAGTTTTCAACCCAAACATCTCAGAGGGAACGGGAACTCATTCAAACTAGAGGCTCCCAGGAGCCTGTATAGCTCACCTGGGTATAATAACAACATCAATCAATAAAACTTG
>MJUT01000268.1:208442-219189 GCA_002080005.1 Gigantidas platifrons
ATCAGATTTACTTCAAAATTGCAGGGTAGGTAGATCTTGCTGTGCTGATAATTTTTACCCCATGTCAGATTTTTCATATTATTAACGGTTTTTGAGTTATTACCTAAGAACCTGCAATTTTACCATATGTTCTATTTTTAGTAACAGCGGCCATGTTAGTTGGTGCACGGCATCACCGGACACAATTTTGAAACTAGATACCCTAGTGATGATTCAGACCCAGTTTGGTTTCAATTGGTCTAGTAGTTTCAGAGGAGAAGATTTTTGAAAAAGTTTACGACGGACGACGACGGACGCCAAGTGATGGCAATAGCTCACATGACCCTTCGGGTCAGGTGAGCTAAAAAGTTTGAGATAATCGAACGGGACAGTCAAGAATTGACAATCCAGAGACATGTGTAGGAAACATTGGCCACAAAACAAATAAATGTCAGAGAAACACGAATGGGAAATCAAGAATTGACAATCCAGAGACACAGGAAATATTGGGCACAAGACAAATAAATGTCAGAGAAACACGAAGGGGAAATCAAGAATTGACAATCCAGAGACACAGGAAATATTGGGCACAAGACACAGAATGAAGTCAAACAAACACAAAAACAAAAAAGATGAGCAAAACAGACTTCACCAAAAACCTGGAATGAACCCAGATACTTGTTCATTTATTTGTTTATTCATACTATTTTATGTCTGTATATCAAGAAGCCATTCTATAAACTCCATAGCCAAAAATGGGGGGGGGGGAGGGATAAATTTAAACAAAACTCTGAAAAAATGTCCCATTATTAATTAGTATTTTCCCTAAATTTTTGCTGAAAAGCAACAATTCAACCTGTCGACCAACAGTCCGAAAAATACAGGAGAAAGAATTAGCTGAATAAATAAGATAAAAATTCTTTGCTAATTTTCTGTAATTTAATTTTTAAGACAATGAACTACAGTGATTAATCTGAATCGTTCTCCTAATACGATATATGGAGGAAGAAAAAAAAATGTGGAATAATCCCCCCCCCCCCCAAAAAAACCCAACAACTTTTGTATTATTTTCATTGAAAGGGTGTTATCTCTAACAAACCATCCACATATTAAACACATATGATATTTATTGACACACATCAATAAAGAGAATAATGACAACAATTTGATTGATTTTCTCTCAATTACAACAAATTATACATCATAGAATTCTAAATTTCATATCACTCAAAATTTGATGTTTAACTTATTTTATGACTAACAATTTCAACACAATGAAAAAGGCGTTTCAGGACCTTGAAATTAGAAAACAGGTATTTAATTTCATTTAAAAGAAATTAGGAGAAAACTATGATGTTTATCTTAGAAGCAAACAATCAATCAACACAAACACTTGTTACTAAGCAACATGTAAACATAAAAATACAAGTGGTAAATTGAACCAGTCATATACAAAGGGAGATAACACAAATATTTTTGACAGAACTTGTATAATTATTTTACCTTATGGTTTTTACTTGATCTGAAGCAACTATTTCATTTCACGAATTTAAAACAGTTTATCCGCATACTATTACATATATATATATATATATTGAAAGAATCATGCCTAAGTATTTTAAATTTACTTCATTAGTGTATTTTTTTTCAAATAAAATAAAATTAAGTGTCTTTGTTGTCATGGTAACCCACCCATGAACTTCCTTATTCTATTTATAAAATACCTATCCTACTCATTTTCAAATAAACAAGTCTATATCTGTAAATTATCTAAAGCCTCATATATTTTTCTACCATTTATCAACAAAATTATTTTCTTTCCCTTTTCTTTGGATTTCACAGCACTACTTCAATAAAATACAAGTTTTCAGATATGCATTATTTTCCTCTGCTAGCTAGGTAGATTCATGTACACCTTAATATTAACAAATGCATTAGTTAAATAGTCTCATATCAGTCAAACGTGGGCTTTATGAAATGGTGTTTTTATGATATGCAATATACATGTAAGGAATCAGTTATAACAGGTGAAAATTATATACAGCTTGCATTTGATATACATTCAGGGGTGTGGAAATATCTGATCTGAGCACTTGTCCCCATGCAAGTCAAAATGGAAATTTTACTTGTCCGAAAAAAAAGTCACTTGCCCAGACTTTTTTGTTGAATTGGTACTATGCCTAACATATATGTTGATTTATTGAGTTGATTTGTTAATCATTTAACTTATTTCCTTCTGTCGACTAATTTACCTACAAAAGGTTTGAGTCTGACCTTTGTCCTGCTAACTGTGGGTATTTTCTACAATGAATGCAAAAGCTAATTTTATTGTCTAAAGTTTCCTTGTATCGTAACCACGGAAAATCGATTAACCATGTTTGTTGAAATTCACGTTTTCGTTTTTTTTCGTATTGTTTATCCTTCTCTGCCTGCGAATTTTATTTTAGCGGTTTATCATTATTTGGAGCAGTAGCAACGGATTCTTTTCTTGGTGTTTTTGTGACAAATTTGTCCATCTTTCGAAAAATCAATAATTCAATTTCCGGTATACAGAAGATAAAACCTAGGCGTCAATGAGAAATGCTAATGCAAAAACTCGAAAATCCAAAGTTGCATACCTAATTTGTCTGTCTAAACAATCGATCTATTTTTAGTCATAAACTTTTAACCCACATAGTTTTTGTTATGTGGTATTTGATGATCTTTTGACAATTATCAAAAGTAATTTGATTTCCCCCCAGAGAACATGGCCAATTTTCACTTGTCCACTGACAACCAATACACAAAAATTTACTTGCCCGGTCGGTTATGTGTACGAGTCGGGCAAGTCGGGCATGGCATTTTCACACCCCTGACATTGATACCTGGTTTTGTCAAAGGGACCAATTATTTAACTTCCATATATAGCCAAGTACAGTCAAACCTGCTTTAGTGACCACCTTTATTAAAAACAATAACTTGTATTCTGCGGCATAATTTCTATTTCCTTTCACAGTGCATTTCATATTAATTAAACCTGTGTTTAGCAACCACCTGTCTTATGTGACCATATTTCAATGTTGGAATGTCACACAAGACAGGATTGATTGTACATGTATTTAAATTTTCAGGGTTAAATTAATATAAATGCTACAATTAACAAATTTTTAATTAAATTTATCTACAACTTGGATAACTTGAAGAAAAATTTGTTCAAGTAAACGAGGCTGAGACGACGAGATTCGACAGTATTTAAATAAATATTGATAATAATATAATAAGATGTATTTGACTGTGTGGCGTCACAGTACCAATACTGTCACCATCTAAAATATCACTGAGTATCTAACAATCAAAAAGACGTTCCTGTTGAATCCACAAGTCTTTTTAACACATACAAAAGTGTTAAATCTATGTACTGTACAATAATAAACTGTACAACCACTGTTGACAGTGTTGTAGTTGCTTGGTTTTATGGTGTTTAACGCCACTTTCAACAATATGTCAGTTATATCGTGGCGGTCAGTTTTATTGGTGGAGGAAATCAGAGTGCCCGGAGAAAACCATCGACCTGTCACAAGTTACTGACAACTATACTGTTGTATTCTGAACATAAAAAAAATCATTCTTAACAGAAGAACAATTATAATTTGAGATATCATAATCACATGATGAGTGTGAAATTAAATATTAAATTTATAAATAATTGAAACAAGATATGAATGGATTAGTAATGGTGCTACTGTCTGCATCCTCAACAGGGGAGATAACACTGAAATATCTTGTGGAGGTTATGACATGAAATTCACTCACGCACATTAGTGAATTACTGCGTTGTTCAGTTACTGAGTATTCATGATTTTTTTTAAGATTTTCGTACTGCAATAGTACTTTAAAGCAACCAGTAATACTTTAATTATTTGTACAAGATACAATCAGGATTAACCTAACTTTCCTGCATGTACACCATGTTAATCTAACTTGTACACCATGTAATACAGTTTTCAGTACTCACTGTATGTCTTTTAGATGAGTATGATGATCCCCAAGAATCCATTTTAAAATATACACAGTGTTAATTCAAATCGAAAAAATACATTGGCAAAAATTAAAATTCCATTACATAAATTCACAATAATTTAATATGACTAAACCATGCAAATTGGTCCTTAGTATACAATCATAATCAGGACCAGAAGCTATAACATTATTCAGTGAAATTTGATTACTGCTTTCCTTTGTCCAATTTTAATTTAATAAAAAAAAATTGGACAATGGCATCTTTTGTAAACTATACATGAAAATAACAATACTTCTATTGTACTACTGTTTCAATATTATTTGAGCTTTTCTTCTTAAGTTTTTATACATACTGCAGACACTGAACAAAAGTAGATTATATCTACAAGTATACCCAATAACTACATGGATCTCTCTCTACATGATCAACATTTTTTGTCAATTGTAACTCATTTTGAGGGAATCAAATTATATGGTTTGGTTTGTATTATGGTGGTTAATGCCACTTTCAAAAATAGTTCATAAAATTATATGCAATTAATATTTAAAAAAAAATATTTCTGATTAAAATAGTTGTGTATTTTTTTTACAGCTATTCTATAAATACTAGAGGCTCACTTGGGTCTCTATTCCTGACATGGTTCATCTACAATTTGAGTTCCAGCAAGTTTTTGTAGTTTTTAAGAAAAAGCTTTTTTATTCATATCCCCATAGAGTCCTGTATTAAACTAAATGAGGTGATTGTTCATTTTGTTGATATTGGTAGAATTGGGACTACTGTTGTTTGAACTTTTTTTTTCTTCATAACTATATTAAACGATGTCCAATGGTGGCAGCCTTATTGAATTTCTGATCATTCCAGTCAAGTGTGCTTTCAAATACTGTAGTTCAGAAGAATAATTTTAAAATATTTTATCCAAAGGGTCTATTTCTATTCAAGTGTTAACCAGTGGAGGTCAGGTTCGATTTCTTATCGACAAACAAAAACAAATTTAAAAAAAAACTTTGTAAAGGACCATTCAATGATTATTCATGCACATGGATTTAATCTATTTTTTAAATACTGCATGGAGAAAAAATATATTAATTCATTTTCACCCCACATGTAAAAAGTTGGTCATACTGTAGTGGCCATCTTGGATTTCCGATCAACAAATAACACACAAACACTGTAGAGGGTAATGTAGGGAATATACATACTATGTTATAGTGGTAATGTAGGGAATATACATACTATGTTATCATATATCAATTTAATAAGAAGAGATTTGAGATTTTCAGAACAAAAATCATCCACAATAAAGATTTGAAATATCAGCCAATCAGAAATCACAAGTTGCCCTAGAAACCACAAGGAATTTTCAAAACATCATCCATAATGCTCAAGACCATCCAGGGAAGCATTTTTTACATTATTTTTGGAAGATTTTTTGACACTTATTTTGAAGTACAAAAAAAAATGTATATATAATACAAACAAAACTTATGCTTCATACAGAAATACAGCCCAATAACATACATGATGAAATAAAGATTGCTGTGTACTTTTTCAGCTATATCCTAATGAGAACCAGTTACAGCTATATCCTAATGAGAACCAGTTACAGCTATATCCTACTGAGAACCAGTTACATTTTGATGAGAAGATAATGAAGTTCACTACAGGACCTATATGTCCAGTTGGCATTTTTATAGTGCTAGCTCAATGAAACAACAATCCACAGGTGATGCTCAAGTCAGACACGTTATCCTGATTCCAAGCCAATCCACAGGTGATGCTCAAGTCAGACACGTTATCCTGATTCCAAGCCAATCCACAGGTGATGCTCAAGTCAGACACGTTATCCTGATTCCAATCCAATCCACAGGTGATGCTCAAGTCAGACACGTTATCCTGATTCCAAGCCAATCCACAGGTGATGCTCAAGTCAGACACGTTATCCTGATTCCAAGCCAATCCACAGGTGATGCTCAAGTCAGACACGTTATCCTGTTTCCAAGCCAACCAGTTTTTGCTCTTATTCCTTAATGCTGCTTACTAAGTGAAAAATACAGTAAATAACAAAACAATCTTGGTTTAATATAACCAGGGCTCGCCCCTTCGATCTACCACACTCAACGCACGCACTTTCCTCTTACACCACCAATGCGATGCAGTTGTAAAATAAGTAAACAATTGTGCAATTTTTGAAGAAGCAATAACAAACAAGGATGTAGTATTTTAAATGTCCTTTAAATCGTTGTGTGATATTAGATTCAGACAAGATTGTAACAAATTGTTTACAATATTTTAAAATAGCAATAAAGTCTTATGTAACAGAGACAATAAATTATATCTCGTACAATTCATTGTTGTTATTGTTGTATACAAATGTAGTCACAGATTAAACCAGCATATTAAAAACCACTATACAATGTACCTACATGTATATATTGTATACATTTTCTTCATTGTAAGAATATATTTTTAGATGGAGAGGTCTGTCAGAAATAAATTTCCCAGGGGACCAACTATCCTTATCAAGTTTAGTTTAGCTTAAACTTGCCCTGTGGATTCAGAGAAGAATATTCTTAAACAATTCAGTTTTTGAAAAAGTGTCCAATTGGCAAAGCAGGTCAAATTAAAAATTTTGCATTTAAACCCTGGAATATATTATTATAAGAGAACTTGTTATCATGTAGCTAAAGTTTAAATTTCAATTTAAATGCAGAAGCTGTGGCCATTTTGAATATATATAAATATTTTTAGTAAGGGCAGCCATCTTGGATGGATGAAGGGATGTCTGGTTTAATTTTGTTAAGTGGTTTCACAATTTTTTTTGGTAAAAATAAGCCTTATTTGCATAATACAAAAAATAGGAAATATTACAAAATTTACATAAAAACCATGAATATTATTTAAACATCTCATTATTGCATGAAAGGTAGAAGTTTCAGCCATTTAAAAAAATCTATTTTTAGTAACAACTGCCATCTTGGATAGGGCTGTTAGATATACATTTTTCTGATAGGGAACTACTATAATTTGGCCTAGTGGTTTCAGATAAATTACTGGATCAAATAATATGAATTCAAAGCTTGATTAAAGAAAAATAGCTAGAATGATAACATTAATAAAACTAAAACTTGCCGAATGATCAATCTGGTGATGTAAATTGGACTAACATTTGTTGTAGATGTATTGTATATATTATTTTATTGTACACTGACATCAGTAAACAAAAACAAAATTTTCTGCATCAGAAACCAGAAGTTAACATTAAATTCTTAGAATTTACAGAATTTGGCACTTTTAACCAAGTCAACATGAGTGGAGGATCTAGGTAGGTAAAGAAGGTTATTGGTGTTTAAAACCACTTACAACAACATTTCTGTTATATAGTGGTAGTCAGTTTTATTGGTGGAAGAATATATAGTTCTGAATAACTAGAGGCTCCCAGGAGCCTGTAATCGCTCACCTGGTTTTCAATTTGACATCTAAACTAAAGTTGATAGAAATGGGGGTGTTACACATAATTTTGAAAGTGGGTCACCCAAAGATCATTTCAACTCAAATTTCTGAGCAAAAGATTTTGCTGTGATTTTTATCTCATAATATTCCTAAATGGAATAAACTGGGTAGCTGCAGTTAAAATTTGAGTTCATTTCGATTTGTAATGAAGCAGAAATTGACAACTAAAGACATTTCTATTTTTAGTAACAGCAGCCATTTTGAATGGAGGACGGGGCTGTCGAACACATATTGAAAGGGGACCTTCGGGTCAGGTGAGCTAAAAAGGAAAAATTTTCTGGACCAAACAAAGTTTTACTGGTCTTGGGACGGAGGACCGGTGCTTATCGTGAGGACTGGAGTAAGTTTCAGCTATAAAAATAAGTATGTATTTTACCTTAAAATTCTTGTCAACTAAAAGAATACTTTGTCTTCTGCCAACACTGACTTTTCTCTTAGTTCTATCATCCATATTCACAGCAGTTCTAAATAATTTCTCTTATTTAGTGTCAAGTTTCCAATAATATAATAATCAAGTAAATTGATTACAATTATGATTTATAGTCTAAAATCATAACTAACAACTCAACTAACTTTGAAGAAAATCGAAGTCGGTACTCTAATATTTTATCTGATTTTTGTTCGAATTAATCCTTTAAAACTGTGGATAGAAGAAAACTGTTATCTATTCTATCCAAAACAAAATAAGAATGTCTAAATATCTACTTATAAGTACATGTACATAAAAATATCCATTTAATGACGGCAATGGGGGTTTAACCTAGAGTCCATCCATTAAACTTCCTAAAAGTAACACTATAATGTCTGTTTTGATAGAATTAACACTTTAAATAAGATATCACCATGTTCTGACATCAATGTAATTAACTTTCACAGCTTTTTATACAAACGTGATAACAGAGTTATCAAATTGTCATTTGTC
The DNA here is from genome assembly GCA_002080005.1 of Gigantidas platifrons. Lineage (NCBI taxonomy): Eukaryota > Metazoa > Mollusca > Bivalvia > Mytilida > Modiolidae > Gigantidas > Gigantidas platifrons. The sequence continues at coordinate 216,854 of MJUT01000268.1, forward strand.
AGTCATCAAATATCACTATTTTATAATTTGTTAGTTTAATATTTTCTCCACATTTGTATCCACACACAAGATTAGACAAGTATCTATGTTTAAAATATCTTTTTGCATCAGCGACATTATATTTTCTTCATATTGAATGTCAAGAGTTATATTTTAATCCGAAATTGCTATGGTAACATCAAATGAAGCACCAATTCATTAATTCAATCGAATCAAATCCAAATAAGTTTGTTTTCACATACACAGCAGTTAACCACTATATCCCATTGAAAGGAAATGTTTGAAAGAAAAAACTCCAATAAATGTCGATCAAGTCATAAATAGGTAGTGATTTTAAAATTAAAGATTAAATTGTTATTGCTGCTTTTCACCCCTTTAGATGTGCCTTTGAACACTTAATTTGTCATTGTACATTCCAATTAGAACTCGGAAGGTAAACCACTGGGAGAATTATTTTTCTACACGACAGTAGAACCATTCTCACCAGTTTTAAATTTGTAATTATGTATCTACCTTCTTTAGAACAAATTCAAACTACTATCTTTACGAGAATAAATAGTAGTTCAATAAACATTTTTATTGTGCAATTTATAAGATAATAGACTGGGCGAAAGAAATTTTTGAAAGAAAATCGTTGGGTCGTGAAAGAGGATAAATTAAATTACAGACCAAGGTTAGCGCTAATCATGTAACATTAACTATGCATGTCTTAAACCAATTATGGAACAGTTATCAATGAGACGATCTTTGGTCTATTCAGCATTTTGTTAATTAGACAAATGTAAAAATACAGGTCTGTGAAACAGGAAATATCATAAAAACTGGATTCATAAGTTTTTATCGTTCCATTTTCGTTCAATCAATACTGTTCTTAACTGCAATGCTGCAATGGGTAAGTGTTTTAATCTTTTTTTAATTAATTGTAACGAATGGTGTCATTTATTTCCAAATTATCTGACTACAAAGCTAATTTAAAACTTAGAATATTTAACTTTACATTTTTGCCAACACAAAAGATTACTTCACTTCATTATTAATATTTCAATTAACATAACATATTAAATTATTATAAACTACAATATATGAAGGTGTTTTATTATTTTGTTTAAATGTTTTAACCTGACTGAAAGGCATGGACATAGATCACAGAATATACTGTATGGTATTGCTACACCAAATTAACTTTATTGTTCTATGGACAAAACTTGTTTTTACAATGTCTTTATGGAGAGTTTTATTTAATTAGCACCTTATACTGTCATGGAAACCTATTGCCTGATCATTTTACCAGATTGTTCACATGGAATTGGAACATAAACAAAAGTAGATATCTAATATAATAGTGTGCACAACACCACAGGTTTCTGGAATAGCCTTTATCAGGTACGCTCAAAGTCAAAAGATTGGAAAGCAAAATAATCTAAAAAAAATTGGGAGCAAAGAAACCAAAGGGTCTAAACAGGATGCCCAAAATTGGCTTCGGTTATCTATACCTTAACTTTAATAATAAAAAATTAAAAAAAAACATTTTCAAGAAACTGCAAATTTCAATATTGAATATATATCTTATAAATCACTTCAGTGTACAGTCCAAGTTTTGCATTTCAATCTGTAAAATTTTGGTATTAGAATACATGTACCTCAAAGTTGAAAAAGTTCTATATACCTCTGGTAGTCTCTGCAACTATTGGAACAGTTTTGGCATGCCAATCATGTATAATCATTTTCCATTAGATATGTATACCCAAGTAACACATTGTACAAATGTATAACTCTTTCCCATTTTCAAAATTTTTATTTAAACAAAATTTTATAATTTTCAAAAATAAGAAAAAGCTTGATGACTTTTTTAATGAACTGAATAATTTCCAAAAGAAAACTTAATATTACATTTCAAAAAAGATATATGAAAAAATAAAATATGAGCAAAGGGAGGTAATTTGAACATTCTGGACTCATTTTAGATTATTTAGAAAAACCACAATAGATTTAACCTTAAAAATCTATGCAATACTTCAAACTTCCAATCTGATAGTCTTCACTTCAATCTTACTTCAAAATGATTTGTTTCTATAAAAAAATACATTTCAATATAAGAAAATGGGTCAAGTTTGTTAAAGAAATAAAAGGCCGTTGGCCACTGGTCCCCCGACACCAAGGTTATATCGTAAGATTAAATTTTGAAACTACTGTAAACTAGAGGGTCAGGTGAGCCTGTATCACTCATAATTCTGAAAGGGGACCATCCAAGGACCATTTTGAAGTAAAAAAAGGGGAGTAACTCTGGTTAGATTTGTCGAAAAATCATCATTATCGAACTTGACCTAGATATTCAT